>JADGKA010000716.1:0-15478 GCA_027604605.1 Borealophlyctis nickersoniae
GTCCGACACCTGGTGGAGCCAAAACCTCGACACCCGCATGGACGCACTAACCTCCGCCATGGTACGCGTCCGGAAAGCGCAGAATGAGAAGCGGGAGGTGGTGGGTTCTGAACGGCCAAGCACGGCCACGCCGTATGATGATGGGAGGGAGGTATTAATCTCCTCCCGACGTAGTCCTCCAACTCCATCCCCATCATCACCCACCCGCCCACGCGCATCAACCATCGACCCCACAAACCTCTCCACCCGCCCATCCACGCCACACATAGTCATCCCACACCGCACATCCTCCGTCCCCGGATTTTCACCCTCGACGTTCGCGCCCTCGCCGCTGTCGGTTGACCTGTCCCCGTCGTTTTCGCAGTCGTGTTACGATTAATTGTGTAATCCGCAAGTGTGGTGGTGGTATCAACTTAATGCCGTTTGGTGTGAGTTTAATCAGTGTAATGGCGGGGTGGGAACGTAATGAAATAGTAGGTTTTTAGGTTAGAAAGTTTGTGCGTAAACAGTTAATATAGTACGTAGTTCAAAACGACACATTTCTGCCCACTTTTGTGGTTAGGATGTTTTAAACCTTTTGGAAAGCCGACTTTTTAAAACGGATGCCTATGCTATTGTACAAACCGTTTCTGACTTGGCAGCCCAAACCCACCAAAAACAGGGAATTCAACGCAGGTCTGCGGATAGTGATGGTCCCTGGATGGGTCGCATCCGGAATGGTATACGCTACAAGCGCTCGCTACTACCTCAGAAAGAGGGGGAGAGGGAACGGGATTTTCGTTTGGGATACCATCAGTCCTATTGTGAAAAGGGGTTAACCCCACTACCTAACCAGCACACCGATTCGGACTTTCAAACAAACGGAACCTCAGCAATGACAAGGAGGCTCCTCCGAGAGGGTCGGGGTCGCACTCCGTTGGATTTTGATTGTAATTGTCCGTTTTTTTGGTCCTTTGGATACGTCGGTATCCTCACCCTCGCAGTCTTTCTACTCCCATTCTGCGCCAAAAAAAAAAGGTTTCCGAACACGCAGGTCGTACGACTGGAGGAACGTACTTTACGTACAATTCGCCGCTTTTCACTTCAATTCCGCGTATGGGTCGTTCGTCCGTTGATTGGAATAGAAGACCTGGTAGTTACTGTGATTTGGCGCGGTAGGGTGACATGAGAAGCAGAGCGGATCGTAAAGAACTCTGCATACTATTTGAGGAAATGGTCCGCCCGTGCTTCAAAATGCACCCCGGACTGGTCTTTCCTCATCCTAATGATAAGTCTGTTTTTTGTCGAGTCATGAGGGTTTTCGGGATAATCACTGTCCCAGCTTCGCAGCCGGCAAAAAACAGAGTCACAAAGCCCGAGCACGACATTAGAAAGCTGAGCGATTTCACACTGGCAACTGATTCTTCATTTTATATGGTAGCGCAGATACGGGACGAACAAAGAATATGCAGGGAATGTTTCTATTTTCGCCGTGAGATGACCCAAGGATGGAGGGGATGCAGAGCGTGCCAAACGTCCGTACTACTTGGGCCTATACGGAGCCCAGCGCACCATCCACTGGGCATACGAGGAGGCAGGGCCGATTCTTGCCATAATGGATCAAGCAAAGACGCGCTCCACCAAAGGGCCGTAAAACCAGCAGCGCGGGTAGAGGAGAGCCTCCAATACACCGCTGTGCTACTGACACTGCATATAATACATTTTTTTGCTCGCAAGTATGTTGGGATATATTCTTCCTCCACTGGAGCAACCAGAAAAAAGAGGAAATGCAAATGCTGAAGGAGCAGATCACAAACCTGGATCGTGCGACACCCTAGGCGGTGCTTTCATTATCATTGTTGGGATTGAGGAAGCGGATAGGAATGCGGACCGATCGGGACCGGAGGGGTCGAAGTGGACAGGTCAAAGCGGATGGATCGAAGCGGACGGGTCGAAGCGGACGGGTCGAAGCGAATGAGTTGACGGCAATCCGTACGGGCCGCGTCTGTCCGATGCCTCGTCCCGTGGATGTTACTGCCTATGCCAATTTTTTTGCCCGGAAAGGAGGTTTGGGGATACCCACCCCGAGAGACCTTCTGAATTTCAGGCGAGAAAAAAAGGGTCAACGTATCCGTTTATGCGCAGAAAGCTGGATAATGTTAACCAAATCCAGCCCTTAATCTTCTTGTGGTGGTGGTTGGTTTGAAAGACCGCAGAGGAGCAGATAAAGAAGACCGAGACGAAGCACAATTCCTGCTGTGAGCGGTACGGGATGTGAAGCCAGGGGGGTTGGATGCCTCGAGTGTGCGATGAAGCGAATGATTTCCCTTTCCCTGCATTCACCACACGCCGGCACATTCGCCCACTGTCAGACGGAACAAAGTGGTGGTTTCGTCCCGCGATGTTTGGATACCCACCCAATCTCGGACCGTTCTACTCGCTGCTTTCGCTTTTTTTGTCTATACCCAATCCGACGAAGCGAATACCTTCCCTTCTGCGCAATCACCACACGCCAGCCGGTACATTCGCCCACTTTCAGACGGAACAAAGTGGTGGTTTTCTCCCGCGATGTTCGGATACCCACCCAATCCCAATCGTTTCCGGCTATTTCCTCATTTTTTTTGTCTGTACCCAATTCGACGAATCGCACTCGGGATGTTACCCCACACAAAAAAGGGAAATTTTCAACATTGCATTCCGGATGACGAGCTATTCGCAGCCCGATACTAGGATACTAGGAAATACTAGGAACCGATACTAGGAAACCGCGATGACTTAAGGTTTCAAATGAATGGCCGGATTTGAGTGGGGCAACGTACCAAACGCCGTTTGAGGGCTTTTCCCATGGGCAAGATTTGCATACACCATCAATGAGCGGGAGACTCACAACCTGGAGCCACATACTTGTGGTATTAAATTAACGCGCAACGTAGGATGGGCGGATACCGTCCATTTCATTTGACATAGCATCGTGGGTTGCGGCGCTTTAAAATGTGTGGCTATTAGCTTTCGACGATGAGCGGCAGAGTCGCTCACTGGGAAGTTGGAACGATGTATGCCCGACAATAGGCTCAATCACTAGTACTGTCTGTATGGGTTTCCGTATACATACAACAATTCGAAAATTCCTTTCGACTCTTTGGGCGGGTGTCCTGGTGGCAAGGGCACATCATCCCCGCCCGGGAGGTCGCGGGTTCGCCGGGGCTTTGATCCTTCACCCGGGCTCAAAACATATTATTCTGATCCCTCATAACATGTTTATAAGCGGAATTTTAGATTAATCGGGCACATACTTAACTCGCGATGTGGGCGCCACCACACAAGTCGTCCCTGCAAGTTTCAAAAAGAGATGTACGCCCTTCGGGTGGAACTCTTTTTTGCTACTTTGTTTTTTCTGAACATTTGGCGGTGTTATCGAACCCGTGCTGGCAGAGCCACATAACAACATGTCCCATGTTAGACTGCCCTTGAATGAACCTTTGGGTTCAGTGGCCAACGACCGGTCCGGTCTACATGTCGCACGACAAACAAGAGGTGGGATCGAGGGTATCCAAACACCTGGATAACGCAAACCCCACCTACCCCATCCACCCACGCGGCTGAAGCTTCGGGCGATGGTAGAAGATAAGTTCCAGCGGCAAGTTCGCGCAATGTGAACCAAAAAGACGATTCATATATCGTGGGGTGGATTGAGGGTACCGTACCCAACACCGCCCCGGACAATACGAATCCTACCAGATATCCGAGCATTTAACTCACTTTCAATCCGTTTGAGAATGCTTCATTCGTGCCCCAACGGACATTCAGTGGGCCTTTAGCCGGAAGGCCAAGTATTGCTGAAACTCGGATATACTGCACCAAAGTAGCCTCCACTTGTTTTTCTGCTAGGGTTAGGGGAGGGTTAGACACGCCTTGTCCTTCCGTACGGACGGGTTATGGCAACAAAGTCGTTAGTGTTTAGAACTGGCAGCTACGTGTAAAAGTTGGTGATACCGTTGGTATATGAGCCAGAGATTTTCCCAAACAAGCGCCATTGTCACTCTTCCGCTTGTTGAAATCTGTTTCATTCTTTACGAAACAAATTCAAAATACGCCAATTTATTCGGGAAGTTCATCTCGTCAACCTGCTACTGTCCTTCTTAACTGCTAATCCTTTCTCAAGCTAACCATTCCCCTCCGTCGGAAACAAACGCTGCACTGTCTGACAGCAACAATCGCAAAAATGACATAAAAAGCTACCGCACATCAAACACCGTACACCGGCTTCTTCCGCTCCATCCTCTCCACTTCCATGCGAACGTTCACTCCGACCCTGAACCTTACTGGTCCGAAATGGTCCACCTCCAGAACCATGTCGCGGTCGCGAAGGTTGTAGTTTTGGAGGGATGTCACGGCTTTGAGGCCGTCGGCGCCGGCCGCGTACCGGACGATGCCGGATTGGAGGCGTCGACCGCCTGAGCCATAGTACACCTGCGTTGGTGTGGTGTTGGGTGAGAATTATAGCCTTTTGAAACGAGGTGTGGTTTGAAACGGAAAATGAAGAGAAAGGGACAAAGTTACCTCGGCGCCCGTGACCTTGCCTTCCCTGGCGAAAAGCTGAATAATTCAATGCATTAGTCAAAGGCGGATGCAATTTCAATCCACAAGGAACATGAGCAGTACCTCGAACAGATCAATCCGATCGGTGTCAACGCTGATATTGTACACCCCCTGGTTCAACAATATCATTGAGTTGAGTAAGGGTCAGAGTATCAAATCGAAAGACAAAAGACACGCACAATGTACTGTCCCCATTCCTCGTTCTCTTCGGGTGGGTTTCGGGTGACTTCGAGATCTCGTCCCAAAAGACGCGCTCCGTCCAAATGCTCCTTGGCAGTATTCGCATCTTCCTCGGAAATGAATCCAATCTGTTTCATTCGGTACCATCAATATGAGCGTACTACGAGCGTGTCACGCAACAACCTACGCTGCAACAACCTACGCTGAAACCTTACCAAAGCCCTGCCCATGCATTTCCCCAACTTCCCCTCAAACAGTACCGTCAACCATGTATCGGGTTTCAAGCTTGTCTTTGCCAACAAGGCATCGACATCCTTTGTGCGAGCCGAGAGAGCCAGATTCTCCAGAGCGATGATCCGGCCCTTGTACGATTTGATTTCTGGGTCGAATGTGTATGGACGCGTCGGCAGCGCGCGGCGACTGGAAATGCGGATGCGGTGCGCAATGGTGATGGACGCTGGACCGTAAGGATCGACCTCGACACGGAGACGGAGGCCCTGTCGATGTGGTAGAACATTAGATGAGCATGTTATTTACACATCCCACGTGAAGCTGCACGCATACCCTAAATTCCTCTCCATTCATGTTCTCAACACAAGAGAGCCCATCCGCGGCCTTGGCAAACTTGACAATTCCATGCCTTTGATGAACCCCACCCCCGCCGTACCAGACTTCCGTGTCTTCCACTTGACCATACCGAGCGCAGAGACGGTCAAGATTCACGCGAGAGGTCAGCTTGGACAAGCTGTGCACACTGTTTTACCACATGGACATACGCCTTAGAAGATGGAGAGAAAAGATGTAGCCGCAGTCACATGCAAGCATACTTACGCAACGTACGTGCCCCACCCCTCCGCCGCCTCTGGAGGCTCGACGACACTGATCGTCGCCCCAAACACCTCCATCCCGTCCAAAGCCCGCCAAGCAGCGCGCGCAAGTCTCTGAGACCGGAAGCAGGCAAAAGCGTGACCACTGGACTGGCCATCGTCGTCTGGGAGAAGCGTTACCACGCAGCCACGCTTGCCGGTGACCGATGTAATATCGAATGGTTGGAGCAACTCCTCAAGACGGGCCCAGTCTTCGTTTTCGAGGTTCAGACCTGGGAATGGGGGACTCGTCCATGAGCTCCAGTGTGAAAAAACCCCTTAACAGTCTTGACTGTACCTTTGATCTCAATCAATAATCCCTTGTAATCTTTTCTGTTTGAGTAATCTTCGTCTTGTTCCAGCGACTTGTCCTCGACGTAGCCCGTCCTCTGTGCACGTCGGCTGGGTTTTCGAGGTATCAGTTTTTGCTGGGTGTTGCGAGCCATAACAAACATCGCGGGACCAAAGTCTTTCTGAACTTCAACCCGGAGCCTGTTACCGCGTAACTGCCGATTGTCGAGTTCAACAGCGGCGTGCCGCCCGTCGGCAGAGTTTTCAAACCGAATGATCGCAGAACCGCGAGGAACACCTTGTCGCCCATAGAATAAGTGGGTTGCAAGCAACGTCCCATATTGCCCAAAAAGGTTGTTGATTTCGTCTTCAGTAGCATCTCTCGGCAAAAAGCGAATATAGATGTAATGCCCGTATTCTGTCTCGCTGATGATTTGCTCGGCTTCTCTCATCCTGAACTCGCGCAGCCCAAACAGTTTTTTCCCATTCAGAGCGTTCTTCGCCGCCACGCCATCCTCAGCATATCTGAATCCAGCCAAGGCACGACCAGTGCTCCTTCCGTCTTCTGTCTCCAGCATTGCTGCGCACACGTCGCGAGATTGACCGCAGTATTTGTTCAGAAGACTTTCGACGTCAGTGTATTGAGCATCCAGGGGTAGATTTTCTATCATGAAGAGTCGGCCGGCGTAGTCGGTTGCATCAGTGGGAGGGACATACGGCGTGCCTGTGCTACTCGTGGCGCCGTCCTCTGATTCGTCACCTTCCGAGTGGAGGGTGACCTGGATCTTCCGGCCCTTGTATTCAGATTCGTCTGTGTGGTAAGGAAATTGGCGATGAGATCAGGCGTATTCCATGATCGACGTGCACCTCCCAATCCAAGTCCTTTGTCCATCCACGGCGAACACACTGGTTGGATACCCAACTCACCCAATAGCTCTATAGCTTCTTCAGCTCCAGTCTTTCCGTCCATCCTCACCAAGAAGGTCCCTGTACCCCTCACAAGCGCAACTTTCTTCCCATAAACAGCTTTCCCTTTGGAAATCGCCCTATTCACAAGCTCCTGCACATCCTTCCAACTCGCATCCTCATTCAATCCATCCACCTTCACAACCCACCCACTCATATCACCCTTTCGACGGACGCCATTCAAATCCGCATCCTGCCCATTCCCAAATTCTCCTTGAATGACATAGTCCTCCACATCGAATCCATCAAACATCTTGACGATGCGGCGGGCATCGTTTTCCCTTTCCACAAAGACTGTGGCGGATTGGCCGGCATTGAAGGGGCGCACGGGGTCGCGTTGGACGTCAACATAGGCCACGGGACCGTCACAGGCGCGTGAAACGAGAGTTTCAACGTCGCCGGGGGTAAGGCTTGGGGGAAGATTGCGGAGGGTTGAACAAGGAAGGGTGGAGAAGGCGGAAGTGAGTGGGACCGGTGGAGAAGAAGGTTCGGCGTCGGGTCCAGCAGCGGGGGCAACTGCAGGACTTTGCGGTTCTCTTATTTCCATTGTTTTGTGAATGGTTTTTTGAGGGGAGTTTTTCAAAGATTGCAGATCGTGGGTATCGAAATGCAAAGGTTGGGTGTGGGAAAGTGCGAGTAAAGGTTTGTGGCTTGCTACGGTATCCAACGCGTCGTAGCAAAAGTGCTCACAGAGCAGTAATGGGACCGCCTCAACATGGCCCCATCTCTCATATCCTGGCAGTCAAATGGGTAATTTGCCTTTACTGCCTTTACAGTGCGAAATTTGGACAAGGAACTCCACCTGTTCTACCACAATCCCAATCTGAAGGATATTTATGATGACAACACTGAGCGCACGATGGAAGAGCTGTCGCTGCGGCTATTACTACCACGTTTGTACGGCGGAGCAGGAATGACATATCTTGCAGGCTCTGAAGTCTTAGGTGCAGAATCCTGCGTAATCCTCAAAACCAGTTGGCGCCAAACAAGGAAGTGGATTCCGAATTGAGTTGGGGTGAAGAAGATAGCGAGAGCTGGGATCGGGAGTGGAATGAAGTACATCGTTTCTGAATCGTCAATCAGAACCAACGGTTTATAGGCGCAACCATTCGGAGTGAGTCTTTTTTTTTCCGTGCTTTAAACTTTGATGGGCCGTGGTAACCCGACTGCGCAACTGACCCGAAGCGGCTTTGGGTGGGGGCTCATTGATTAGTGCCAACCCAACCCACTTTTATTTTAGAGTGGTTGCGACAGAAATAATGAGTGATTTTCGCTCCCGGGCAACGCATTGCGTTGGAGAGAAAAAATGAGTCGACAACCTTACAATGCCAAGTGCCCAACCATCGCAGTTCCATTGCGGTGAATCAAGTAATCAAGTAATCAGCCATGTCGAAGGACTTTGAAAAGTACTATTGTTACAAGCACGGAAAAAAGAAAATTAGGCGAGAAGAATTGCGGCATTACGGCTGCGGCCTGGCGAAGCTGATTAAATAACAAAGTCCGCTGCTTCACCGTTGCGCGTGCGTCCTCTGAGGGCTTGGAGTTAAAGTAGCAGGCACGAGATCTACCGGTCTCCTTGCCAAAGTTTCGAGAAACACAAGAGGAAAATTATATTGCGTTCGTACTCCTGATGAGAAGCAAAGGCAGGTAATTAAAAAAGAATGAATGATAAATAATTTAGCTTTGAACCAATTAAGGGTGGAATACCTGCCTAAAGGCAGGTGTACACGTCGTGCCAGGTCGTCTTGGTCGAGGGTATCCACCTTTTGCTTGCCTCTTCTCAAGTTTACCATTCCCCCCTAGTTAGTTCTGAGCAGAGTCTCCAAGTCTAGCTATGGGCAACACCGGGTGGAGTCAAAGTATCCGCAGTACTTCTTCATGAACCCCAGGAGGTAGAGTATTAATTTGATGCCGGTCTTCTGGATCGCGTGAACAGCAGAACAGCCCACGTTCTGCGCTCCGTGCAATTCCGCGGTGTCAACTTTTTTGGTGCTTTTTGTGTAAGGATGGTATAGATAACGGCAGGTAGTCTCAATCGTACGGCAAGCTGACCAAGACTCTGAGACGAACACGGGGAAGGAACGAATGGAAGGATTTTGGTATGGATACCGGACAGACCGAACCCTGTCTGAAACAATGTTGCCGTTGTCGACGTGGAGTTACTTTTTTTCATTTTTTGGCCAGCATGTATGATTCCCAAACTAAAGAAGAGCAGAAAGGCCATCTCAAACCATCCGCTGATTATGTTGGTATCCATTGATAGTCTGGGAACACAGCATGCCATTCTTCCACCTCCTGCGTGCGCCTCTGTTCCTTTTTTTTTGCATCCGCTGTGTTTTCGAATTCCTTTGATTCTTTGCATCATCATTTTCGTTTCCATGTGACAAAAAATGAACTTTTAGACACACATAGCGACCGACAGGATGACCGAAAGTCAAGGTGTTTGATTCAGTGGGCCAGGGGCGCTGCACCAGTTTACATACCCTCCGTGGACTCTTTTTTCTGAAACGGCGTGCGGTCTTCTCATTTCATTGTTCGGGTGGCTATTTTCGTTTCGCAGCAGCAAGTCTGGTCCCTTGCGAGCTGGACCAGACATAACCTCGCTTTGTCGCAGTTTACATGCCCTTTGCGTACTCTTTTTTCCTGCAGCAGGGTGGGGTATTCTCTTTTCAATGTTTGGTTCGCGTTTTCGTTTGCCGGCAACAAAAAATGAGCTTTTGGCTGGATATACTGTAGTGACCGACAGCGAGGCGGACAGTCGATGGTTTGATTCCACCTCCCTTACCATCTGGACGACGCATAACCTCGGGATAGAGCAAACTGTTGGTTTGGGTTTGCAGCGTGTTTTGTGTTTTATTCCGAGGGAGCCTTTAACTGAATCGTTGAAGAAAGTCAGGTGGTGGAGCTTTGGAAGGGTAAAAGAATGGATACTTCAGAGCCCTTTAATGGTGGTGGAACAGCCGGAGCGCTCATTCCGCGACGATCTTTTGAGTTTGTAGTTCCTTCCCCTCGTCGCCTTTTTTGCGGAGTTCCAATTATGAACACTTTCCTCAAAAGTATAGGGACACGGAAGGCAGTTCCCATCGCGGACGCTCTGAAGCTGGGGCTTCCAGGGCCATCCTACGGTAGCAACGGCAGGTTGTCTGGTACAGTATGTCCTTTTCGGTTGAGTCGGCCCAAACTCACAGACACACGACTCTGCGCAGTTTAAGGAAAGAAGGACGAGGTTGACCCAAACGAAGGGTGATTCAGTCCATTGGTGCGCTGTTACAGCTATTTTTCCTCATTGCCCCTCCACACAAACGTGAGGTAAAAAAGGGTTTCAATTTTGACTTTGAAGGGTGGAAGCCGGTTTCAATTCGGAGTGTTGTCGGCCTTGAGCTCTGAAATAATCCTCGTATGCCTCTTGACCGGCGTACCGCCGAAAGTCGTGACGCGTTTGAAACGCACGGCACTTTGCCGGTTTACGGGTGTGAGCAGAAACCTGCTGTCGGATACTGGTCGCGCGCAGCATTATTCAACCCATGACATTGTCAATACGACACGCAGCCACCAAATATATCCCCCCACACATGTACAATCGTCCCCACCATGGTATGAAGACGGGGTTGCCCCAAATGCAGCGCTTGGTTGTAGAATAGCCGAGATTCTATTCTAAGCCATTGTTTCCTCTGTGTACCCCTTTTTTTTCACTCTTTAATCATTCAGAAGGCTAGAAACGGTCTCTCCGTTAGTCCTGCGCCAGTCCATAAACTCATGCGCAGGTTTACCACAGGATAAACACAGATACAGATAGTGCAACTGCTTTACCGCAGACGGCATCCATTCACTAATCCGCCAGATAGAGTCGTTTTTTTTGCATTCATCCCTCATTCTGGAATGACCACACCATAGGCGAAGTAACGAGATGAGGCGCACTCATCGAAAAGGGTATCCACATCGGACTCTACGAGTCCTTTGTCAAGTTTCCGGTCTCCTTTTCCGCTGGTAGCAGGGCATCGGCCTGCTTTGCGGACGATGTTTCCAATACTGTAATTCCTGGTCGCTATTCCCAACCGTCAATGTGCCGCAACTTTTGCCATCGCTGTGAAATTCCAGTAAACGTGGTATCAACAGGAACATTATCAAACCGCGTATGGTTCTCCGCCCATCTGATATTTTGCGTTCATCTTCTTTCAAAGAGCGCGACCTTGTATTCTCCACCGGTTTGCAGTATCCACCATTTGCACCCGGTTCACTCCCTTTCGCATCACCCGGAAATTTTTTCCCAGGCGACGTAAAAATTCGCTCTAAATGGGAGCAATGATTGGAAAAAAGATGGGAAGAGTCCAAAGTTATGCGTACGGGGGCCGTCCCAATCGCTCCGTTTGCCTTAAGGATCCACAGAGGATGTCCGCGCGGGTTAAGGCGAAAGACAATGATTGCGGTGATGACTGCGCACGGCGTTCCACTTGAAATGGTGAAGCGCGCCTGGTTTCAACGCGCACCAATGCTTTGTTGTATTGTTCACCCCGGTCGCCTGCTACCATCATGGGACACACTTTCTGAGCGGCAAGCCTTTCCAGTCTGGTGCCAAAAAAAAAAAACGGTGATCCGGCGGAATGGCGCCCGCGTTTTGAGACGGTTGACATCCTCGATATAAATGCCGCGTCAATTCCGACCATTTTGCGTGTTTCTTCCTCATGGAAAGAGGCCTCTGTTTTGAGTCTCATGCCTTTCCACTGGCGCTAAAAAAAGAAGAGTGATCTGGCGGAACGGAGGCACCCGCGCTTTGGAACGGTTGCCCATGATATAAATGCCGCGTCAATTCTCTTTCGAGCTTTGGGCACCATTTTGCGTGTGGAACACATAGGGAAATAACGCACGTGGCAGAGTGAAAGAAACTGGAGTGCCAGCGGCTTCAATTTATGACGCCCCATCCAGGCGTTTTCTCGACCGGGATCAAATTTCAAAGACAACTTGTGCTAAAACCAAAACAAGGTGCCCTTGCTGGCTTCTCTCCGCTCACTGTGGGGCTATTCCAGAACGGCGGCACGGCCAGACACGTCACAACCCCTCCAAAGCGAATTGGTATTCACTAGATTGACTCCCAATACCATTCAGTTCACTTGTCCGTTAACCAAGGGTACAACCCCTGGCCGGGATACACCGGGTGTTCCGAGGATTTATTGCCGGGCACAATTAGTCAACGTTATTTCCGCGGTTTAAAGTGCCTCACTTTGGTGCCTGCTTACCTCCCCCTATCTATTATATCGGTCCGCAAGGTCAAGACAGCAGCGTAAACGAGAATGGGTGAAGCGATGCAATGAACTATACCCATATTAAGCCACGTTCATCTCGTTTTTTTGTTCGCTTCCCTTTGAGCTCTACTGCTTTTCAACTGGCCGCCAAGGAATGCAGTTAGACAGCCAACCCATATGGGTACGGATGGGGTGATGTGTACCCATCACAATGCGTACACATACTCCAACCTCTTTATTCCGCTCCTTTGGGCTCTATTTCTTTTTCAATGACCATCAAAGTGTACGGTAAAAACAGCAGACCCATATGAAGAAGAATGGGTTATGTACGCAAAGAACAATACCCATTATGAGGCAGAACACACAGAAATAGCCAATCTTTTTTTTCTCCCGTTACCTCCTGCGCAGTTTGATGCACCACAAGTGAAACGTCTGGGGACATGATTGCTTCGTTGCATTTGGTGCGGGTGGTGTGTACCCAATTACCGCGCACATAATCCGTGTGTGGCCAGTTCTGTTTTTTTTTCTTAATTTGCCGGAAGCCCGGGTTCTCAAGGTGAGGGAAGAAGCAGTCAGCTAGCGTGTTTCGTCCAAGGACGCTACTCTTTGTGATAGTGACGACAAAGCCGGAACACGATCCAAATTGCGGCATTCTGGAATGCAATTTGACTTCAATAGTACCGTGTTGTGATGCTTGCTGCGCTGGCGGCAACATCTATGATGTGAGATGCATTGTGTGTATGAATTTTTTTTGGCGTTGGAACGCCCTTTTGGGTGTGGATTCTTTCGTTTGTCTGCCCAAAAAGCGCACGTATAATGCCTGAAGTGACTGGATCCCAAAGGGGAAGGATGTATTGCAGCCAGGACATAAATGAATGGCGTTCATTTTGCATTTATGTAGGCATGCAGGAAGCATCGAGTTTATTTTGGGTACGGAAAAATGAAAATGGCAAAGAGCATGGCGCAAAAAAGGACACAACGACACCATGAACATAGATTGCGCCTTTACCTCCCGGCGTCTTTTCGGGACAGGAAACCACCGGACAACCGTCAAACAAAACTTCTTCAGACAGATCTTGTAATAAACTTGTTTAGCCAGTATCATTATCTTGAACTAAATTACTACAAGGCGGCGCTCCCCAACCCACTGCACCGTCCTCTAGTTCTATCCGTGCTGACTCTCCACCACGTCCCTATCCCCACCTCATTTCTTCGTATCCTCATGATCCGTACTCGCAATCACATCCCTCCACTCCTCCAACAACGCCACCGTATCATCACACTTCTTCTTGATATGCACCAGCGCATCAGAACCCAACGGAAGTCGAACCGGAATCTCTCTCCCCGCCGCCGCGCCGGACTTTGTCAAGACATCAACTATGACTTTCGCGCCCTTGACGGGGTCACCCGGCTGCTTGCCGTTGTACTCGTTAAGTGCCGCACGGACCGACTCCACCGCAGGGTCATAATCCTGGATCCTAGCCTGCGTGAACAGCCTATTCCCCGGCCTCAACAGATCCGTTCTAAAGTACCCCGGCTCGATCAAACACACGTCGATACCCAGATGAGCCACTTCGGCTCGTAACGCCTCCGTCAACCCTTCCAAAGCGAATTTGGTAGCGCAGTAAGGACCTGCGACGGGTGTGCCGTTCCACCCGCCGATGCTGCCCATGTTGGCGATGACGCCCGATTTGCGGGCGCGCATGTGTGGGAGGATGGCGGTGGTGACGGTGCAGAGGCCGAAGACGTTTGTGTTGAAGAGGGTGTAAAGTTCAGTGGGGCTAAGATGTTGAGGAAGAAGCGTGTTAGTTTAAGAGTTATGATTTGGTGATGGGATATCCGCAAAGTATGCGTACCTGGTTTCTTCAATTGCTCCTTCGACGAGGAACCCCGCGTTGTTGACTAAAATATCAATGTGTCCGTACACGTTGATGGCTTCCGCAACAACTTTTTGAATCTCTTCTGCAGAATCCGTTACATCCAATCTGAGGGTCGCAGCTCCCACTTCGACAAGGTCGGCGATTTTGGAGGTGCTGCGCGCGGTGGCGATGACCTTGTCACCCTTTGCAAGGGCCGCTGTTACGAGCTCGCGTCCGAAACCGGATGAGCAGCCGGTGATGAGCCATACGCGGGGAGATGACATTTTGTTCGGGTTTTGGAGGTGTTGGTTGGATGCAAGTTGACTTGGTGCGATGCGGGGATCTTTGTGGGAATGCTGCGTCCGTTGCGGATTTGAGGCCGGACGCAGGGTATTTATATGTGCATGGGGGTTTACTAAAAAACCTTGTATTTTTACGAAGTAGCTACTTTCTCCGAGGAGAAGGACCGTGGGAGGGGGTTTGTCCGAAGTAAGCAGGATACCGCGTCTTGGAAAGGCCCCGGAAAAGCCACACTGGAGTTCCGGACATCAGGCCACGGGTGTGCGGCAAAGGAAGTGAAGGAGCCTTCCCACGCGACGCAAGGAAGAAATCTCCACTTCACCCAACGCAATCTCGTCTGGGAATACGTCGGAAGAAACTGAAGATGTTCTACTTGACGGCAGTAGTATTCTTATGTATGGATACGCGTGGGCTGCATAGTTGGGACAACTGCCCCCGCCCGTGTTTGCGTCCTGTTCGTTGGCAGTAAACCGTCATATTCCTAACCATCCTTGCCTCCAGTTACCCGCTTTCCCTACATTCTCATCCTCCACCTCCTGCGTCGTCCACGTCCATACAAAAGCATTTTAGATGATGTAACAATCTCCTACATTCACAATGTCAGTAATCGGGTGAAATTTCCGCGCGATGTCAAGGCCATGCGGTCTGCTCTGGCCATTGGAACCCCAAAGCCGTCAAAGTTGAATCCAAACCGAGTCGTCGAGGTCGAGGGAAAGGGGTGGTGGATTGGTCCACCCGGATGCTCCAAAGACGAGTTGCTGGATCATAAGAGTAGAGAGTGGTTCACTGTCATGTACTTTCACGGTGCGGGAGGCGTCGACTCATTTTAGCTCGCGCGCTGTATGCTCATTTTACATGTCAGGTGGCGGGTACGTTATCGGAGACCCCGACCAGGACATTGTGTATTGGCTTCGCTTGCTTGAGCAACTAGCGGAACAAAAGGGCATCACGAACATCCGGGTGATCTCGCATCGCTACCCGCTCGCACCAGAACACCCTTACCCCGCGGCAGTAAATGCCATAACCGAAGCTTACCGTGATTTCATCAAGAACGTTCCCGCGGAACGACTTATTTTGTGTAAGAGGCATCACGACGTTTTCTGTTTTAGCAAACCTTAGGCACTAACAAACCCAATACCATTGAACTTCCAGCTGGCCAATCCGCAGGTGGGGGCATGGCGCTCGCCCTATGCCGCAC
>JADGKA010000717.1:0-10144 GCA_027604605.1 Borealophlyctis nickersoniae
CCTCTAAACCCCCTGCAGACTCGCAACCGCCCCCCTCCCACCCTACGAATACGAGAAATTCCAAAAAGACTTCCGCTTCAACTCATTCCTCAACAAGCTTGAAGTCGTCCGCACGCTCGCCAAAGTCCGGATCGAATGCGACAAGTTGGCCAACACAAACTTGTTTGTCACCAATATCACAAAAACGGTGCGGTTGGACGAGTTTGAGCAGATGCAGAGTCAGAGTTTGCAGAATATGAAGACGAATTTGAAGGATAGGTGTGTTGAGGGCGTCATTTTCTTGGGCGGGAGAGAGTGCGTCTTGCGATTTATGGGGAGTTTTGTCGAATGTAATTTTTCTTTTTTGCACTTCTTCTTTGATCAGCTGGATCACAACCCTCAAAACCATCATGAAGAACGGTTTCAAGGACGTCGGAAAAGGGTGGTACAACATGCAAGAAACAAATCTCGAAGTCTACAAAATCAGCAAACTCAAAAAGTTCATGACCGCCGTCAAATTCATCATGCAGGATTCCCTCCGCTTCCTGGTCCTCAACTCTCTCCAAGAGTACATCAGACTCATCGGAAGCATCAGTTGCCAAAAGGTTATCGTCAACGGCACGAACGATGTGAAGATTGTCGACCCGTTTGCTATGGACAAGATTGTCGCCACCGAAGGCACCACGCGACGACCGTTGTTTGTCATTGATTTGGTGTGGCGGAACGGGGAGTTAAAGTACAGTACGGATCTATCTCAATACGACACGGTGCTGTTGTCGACGTTTGATAAGGCGTTGGGGTCCGTGGAGGGGTTGCCCGAACTCGAGCCGATCGTGATGGACCAGATGTTTTGGGCGACGAAACCAACGCTGCAGGTACCGCATAGCAAAGAGGGGGCTATCAGTTACCTTCGTAAGCGGCTACGTCAGGTGTTGCAGGATGGGTTGGTGCCCCTCGAACAGTACATTCGCCAGTACGACCGCCATTTAGGTCTGCTGAAGCTGGATATTGCTCAGTATGCTGCAGAGTACGAGGCTGAGAATCATTCTGTTGATGAGATGGAGAGGGATATCGTCCGTCATGTGCAGGACTGGGAGGCACTGGATAAGGATATCCCAACGCATATTTCATTGGGCTTATTTTGGGTCAGTTGCGAAAGTTTGCGCACAGCCATGCGGAAAGATTTGAGCAAAGTGGTGTTGGACATTCTCAACCGGCGTACGGCGCGCCTCGCGCAATCCATATCGCAAGCGTTTGGTCAAATCCAACAAAAACTAAAAGACAGACCCCTCAAGATCGAAGAACTCACCGAACTCCGCGAGTTTATGAAAACCATCCCCGACATCTGCCGCCTCCAAAATGCGCGCATCACCGAAATGCTCCACAACTACGACATTCTGGAAAAACACCGCTGTGAACTATCCAACGAAGATTTCCGAGCGAAATGGCAGGCGTACGGGTGGCCCGCACGTATCGACGAAATGCTCCACACGACCGAAACCGCGCTGGAGGCCGACGAAGCCAGCTTTATGCGCAATCTGGTGTCCGACCAAGAAATCTTCAAAGAACGGGTGCACACGTTGGGAACCATCATCGCCGATTTCAGCAAGTACACAGACACGAACCGTCTCGCCGAGATTGTCGCCGAGGTCCACAAAATCTCAATGGAGCTCAAGGAATGCCAGAACCTCGTCCAGCTGTTCAATAGCAGGGAACGGCTGTTTAACATGGAGGTGACGCACTATGAGGAAGTCACGCAGTTGACCAAAGATTTCGAGCCGTACAAGAGTTTGTGGCTGACGGCCAGCGATTGGACAAAGTGGAGGAACCAGTGGTTGCATGGCAGCTTTTTGGAGCTCAATGCCGAGGATGTGGAGAAGAATTTGATGAATGCTTGGAGGACAGTTTTCAAGAGTGTCAAGCATTTCAAGAATATACCGGGGGTTTTGAATGTTGCCACTCAGGTTTGTTGAGTGGATGTCTGTAGGAGCTTAGATTGCGCGAGGTAGCGGTGGCACTGGTCAACATGCTGATTTATACTTGCTGTTAGATGAAAGAGGAAATGGACGAGTTCAAACCCTACCTCCCACTCATCCAAGCTTTACGGAATCCCGGGATGCGCGAGCGCCATTGGGACCGCCTCAGCGAAGAGCTCAAAATGCAAATCCGCCCCGACGCAAACTTCACCCTCACAGATATTCTAAAAATGAACCTCCTGGAACGTGTTGATTCCATCACCAAAGTCTGCGACGTGGCCGGCAAAGAATACTCCATTGAGGCTGCACTCGATAAGATGGATAATGAGTGGAAGGCGATCAATTTGGAGATTCTGGCGTACAAGGATACCGGAACGTTCATTATGAAGGCGTCCGATGAAGTGATCAGGTTGTTGGATGATCACATTGTCATGACGCAAAGCATGAGTTTCAGCCCGTATAAGAAACCTTTCGCTGAACGCATCGCATTATGGGAGAGCAAGCTTCGCACGGTCCAAGAGGTTCTTGACGCCTGGATGACATGTCAGCGCTCATGGTTGTACCTCGAGCCCATCTTTGGAAGCGACGACATCATGACCCAACTACCAGTCGAATCCAAGCGATTCACAACCATGGACCGCACGTGGCGTCGCATCATGCAGCAGGCGAAACAAAAACCAGGGGTCATCGAATGCTGCAGCGACTACAAGCTTCTCGACTCATTCAAAGAATGCAACAAATTGTTGGAACTCGTGTCCAAAGGCTTATCAGCCTACCTCGAAAGCAAACGTATCGCCTTCCCGCGCTTCTTTTTCCTCAGCGACGATGAACTGCTTCAAATCCTTTCGCAAACCAAGGACCCCACAGCCGTGCAACCCCACCTCCGCAAATGTTTCGAAAACGTCGCGAGTCTGGAGTTTCAAGACGACAAGAAAATCACCGCCATGTTTTCGGCCGAAGGAGAGAAAATCGAGCTTGCGGAACCATTTTACCCGAAGGGACCTGTGGAGGAGTGGCTCCTGCATGTTGAACACCAGATGCGTGCTAGCGTGAAGAAAGTGATCATGGACGGATTGGCGACGTATCATACGAAACAGCGCACGGAATGGGTGTTGGATTGGCCTGGTCAATGTGTACTTGCCGCCAGCCAGACGTATTGGACCAGGGAGGTCACGGAAGCGCTGCGAAGTGGGATTGCGGGAGTGAAGGCGTTGTTTCAACGATTGTTGTCGCAGTTGCAAGGGTTGGTCGGACTGGTTAGAGGGGAGCTACCCTACTTGGCGAGACTAATCTTGGGTGACCTGATTGTGATTGATGTCCACTCCCGAGACGTCGTGAAGAAACTCATTGACATGAACGTGTCAAGCGAGAATGATTTTGATTGGATCAGTCAATTGAGATATTATTGGGAGGAGGACGATCTCCGAGTCAAAATTGTGAACGCAAACTTCCGGTATGATTGCTCCTTGTCTTTCAACCATCCGACGCATCTTATCTAACGGCAGCGATATGACAGATACGGTTATGAATATCTTGGCAATACAGGTCGTCTTGTCATCACTCCATTGACAGACCGTTGCTACCTAACGCTCACGGGAGCCATGCATCTCGGTATGGGCGGTGCGCCCGCCGGTCCCGCAGGCACGGGTAAAACAGAAACCGTAAAAGATCTTGCAAAAGCGCTCGCCAAGCAATGTGTTGTCTTCAACTGCTCCGATCAATTGGACTACCTGGCGATGGCCAAATTCTTCAAAGGGCTCGCAGCTAGCGGTGCTTGGGCGTGTTTTGACGAATTTAACCGAATTGATATTGAGGTGCTCAGTGTCATTGCTCAACAAATCATGACGATTCAAAAGGCGTGCGCAGCTGGAGCGACTAGGTTCCTGTTTGAGGGGGTGGATTTGCCCCTCGATGCCACCAATGCGATTTTCATTACCATGAACCCGGGGTACGCAGGACGTACAGAACTTCCAGACAATTTGAAGGCCTTGTTCCGTCCGGTAAGAGCGCACACCAAATAGGTTGTCCGTCGTTCATTCTCTGACTCCTTTCCGGAACAGGTCGCGATGATGATTCCAAACTACGCAATGATCGGAGAAATTTCGCTCTTCTCGTTCGGTTTCAGCAACGCCAAAGTGTTGGCAGAGAAGATGGTGGCCACCTTCAAACTCAGCTCGGAGCAACTCTCCTCGCAAGACCACTACGATTTCGGCATGCGAGCAGTCAAAACGGTCATTTCGTCCGCCGGTAACCTCAAGCGAGAGCAACCCAACGCACCCGAAGATCTCATTCTCCTTCGCGCTCTGTGCGATTGCAATCTTCCTAAATTCCTCGCGGATGATGTTCCTCTATTTAACGGTATCATCAGCGACTTGTTCCCGGGCGTGGAACAGCCCAAGATCGATTATGGCGACCTGTTGGACTCACTGAACAGATCTTGCGAGAAGCTTGCCTTGCAAGCTGAAGATGCGTTTATCAAAAAGTGCATTCAGCTTTATGAGACGACGGTGGTCAGGCACGGGCTTATGTTGGTTGGACCGACAGGCGGTGGAAAAACCAGCTGCTTGAGAGTGCTGGCAAGGAGTTTGAGCGCCCTTGCAGGCCGACGGGCGCCGAATGGAAAAAATTTTGAAAAGGTATTGTAGTCGGTGCTTTTTGAAAAAGCAAAAGCTTGTAACTCTGAAGGCTTACCATCACCTGTACCTTCACGCAGGTCCGTGTCCACGTCCTCAACCCGAAATCCATCACGATGGGTCAACTTTACGGTGAATTTGACCCTCAAACCCATGAATGGACCGACGGCATCTTGTCGTGTCTGATGCGTGAGGGAGTCGATGATACCACTTCGGACAAGAAGTGGTACGTTTTTGACGGACCAGTGGATGCGGTTTGGGTTGAGTCCATGAACACCCTTCTGGATGACAACAAAAAGCTTTGCTTGACAAGTGGTGAAATCATCAAGATGGTCTCAACCCAGACAATGATGTTCGAAGTGCAGGACCTCGCCTTCGCCTCTCCAGCGACAGTCTCCAGGTGTGGTATGATCTACATGGAGCCCGGCGCGTTGGGTATCCAGCCATTGGTGAAGAGCTGGTTGGCAAAGCAGGAGCATCAACTGCCGAGCCAGTTGGCGAGTGTATTCCGAGGAATGGTTCAACCCTTGTTCGACTTCTACCTGGAGTCGTCAATGGAATTTGTGCGAAAGAGCTTGAAAGAGGGGGTACCGACAACAAATGGCAGCCTGGCAGAGAGTTTAATGCGTATATTGTACTGCATGATGACACCATTCATGCAATTGGAAGGAGAAGTCCTCGTAGGAGCCCCGGTCAGCGGTGCAGCTGCGCAGGTAAAAGTTGTTGTCGTCCCTGATGCAATTGATTTACTCTCTAATTCCGGACTTCCCTCATCTTTAGGCTGCCGACGCACTCGACATGTTTACTACTATGATGGAACCGTCATTTCTATTCTCATTGATTTGGTCCGTGGGGGCAACCTCAGATAGCGAGGGTCGGAGAAAGTTTGACACTTGGCTCCGCGAACGTATGAAAGAGAGAACGCCTTCGATACCCTTCCCTGATGCAGGCATGGTATATGACTACACGTTCGATCAGGAAAGCCGTGGATGGGTGGAGTGGATGTCAGTGGCCCCAGAATTTGCTATCAATCCGAAGCAGAATCCGAGCGAGATCATTGTTCCAACCATGGACACCATTCGAAATACCTACCTTCTTCACCTTCTCCTGCACCACGGCTGTCACGTCCTCACCACTGGGCCAACCGGAACAGGCAAGACGGTCACTATTCAAGATAAGATCATGCGAGGAATGGACCCAAGCATCATGCCCATCATCTTCAACTTCTCGGCTAGAACCAGCGCGAATCAGACTCAGGATTTGATTGACAGCAAAATGGAGAAACGAAGAAAGGGTGTATTTGGCCCGCCTGTGGGGAAGCGGTACATTCTTTTCGTCGATGACCTAAACATGCCTGCTTTGGATATTTGCAATGCCCAGCCTCCAATTGAGCTTCTTCGCCAATGGATGGATTGCGGCGGCTGGTATGACAGGAAGAATGTTGGCAAGTTCATGGAAGTGGTCGACATCACCTTCGTTTGCGCCATGGGTCCTCCTGGCGGCGGGAGAAATCCTGTTACCCAGCGCTTCACGCGGCACTTCAACATGTTGAGCTTGGTGGAAATGGAGAACACCTCGCTTCACCGCATCTTTGGCACTATTTTGGGATCTTTCCTGACGCGATTCACGCCGGAAATACAGAAGAAGACAGATCCAATCGTCACGGCATCAATTCACATCTACAACACCATCCGCGCCGAGCTCCTTCCCACCCCCGCCAAATCCCACTACACTTTCAATTTGCGGGACTTATCCAAAGTGATTCTTGGCGTTTTAAGCGCTGACACAAAAACCGTCAACGTGGAGACGGATATTGTGCGATTGTGGGTTCATGAATGCACCCGGGTTTTCCGAGACCGGCTGGTGGATGAACATGACAAGGGATGGTTTTCGGATTTGGTGAAAACAACGATGACAAAGGAGTTGGGAATGAGTTGGCAAGAGGTAGTTACCACCGAACCCCTGTTGTACGGAGATTATATGACTCCTGGAGCAGATCCGAAGGTGTATACCGAAATCAAGGTGAGTCTCCAACTATGTGAGGATGTGTCCTGGTGAGAAAGTGCACGGGTTCATGCTTTGCTTACTGCATCACAGGACATGAAACGACTAGTCAAACTAGCCGAAGAATACCTCGAAGACTACAACAGCACAACCACGAGTCCGATGAAGCTCGTCATGTTCTTGGATGCCATCGAGCATGTCAGTCGTATATGTCGTATCATTCGGCAACCCGCAGGCCACGCGCTGCTGTTGGGAGTAGGCGGAAGTGGCAGGCAGAGTTTGAGCAGGCTTGCGACGTTCATGGAAGAATATGAGCTATTCCAGATAGAAATTACAAAAAGCTATGGGCAGACGGAGTGGAAGGATGACCTCAAAAAGGTACGCAGTAATCTTCACTTTACACGGGTGCTATCCTATGTTTGCTAACACCCTCCTCCTGCATCAGGTTCTCTTCTGGGCCGGCTTAGATGCAAAACCCACCGTCTTCCTCTACACTGACACGCAAATCCTATCCGAGAGTAACCTGGAAGATGTCAACAACCTTCTCAACAGTGGCGATGTCCCCAACATTTACAACAACGAAGAACAAGACCGTATCCTCAACACTATGCGACCTATCGCTCTCGACCTTTCCATCACGCCTACACGAGAGAATCTATTCTCACTTTATGTCAGCCGTGTGCGCGCGAATCTTCACATCATTATTTGCATGAGTCCAATCGGGGATGCGTTTAGAAATCGACTGAGGATGTTCCCCAGTTTGGTGAATTGTTGTACAATTGATTGGTTCTCTACGTGGCCTGAGGAGGCGCTGAGGAGTGTGGCAGCCAACTCGATCTCTGGTAAGGCCTTTTCATTTAGTGCACTTGTCTTTTTGGAACCTCTATTCCCGTCAAAATCCTAATTGTCATTATGCAGAAATTAGCGACCTGGGCTCGGAACAAGTCATTGATGGCATTGTGTCCCTTTGCGTATTCATGCACGAATCCGTTCGTGACCGGTGCACGCAATACAGGGCCGAACTGAACCGTCACAACTATGTAACCCCCAAATCGTACCTGGAACTCCTCAGTCTCTACAAGCGCCTTCTCGACAAAAAACGCAACGAACTCCTCGCGCTCCGCAAGCGTACCGCAACAGGTCTGGAGAAGTTGTTGAACGCCACAAAGGAAGTTGAAATTCTGCAGGAAGAGTTGGAAGCCATGCAACCAATGTTGTTGCAGACGAGCCAGGAGACAGAGTACACAATGAAGAAAATCGCGACGGATAAAGTGAAGGCCGAGGAGATTCGCGAGACGGTGTTGAAAGAGGAAGCGGCGTCAAATAAGAAGGCGGAGGAAACGAAAGCGATTGCGGAGGATGCTAAACGGGATTTGGATGAGGCATTACCGGCTCTGGAGCAAGCGTTAGAATCACTCAATTCCCTATCCAAAACGGATGTGATTGAAGTGCGATCTATGCAGCGGCCACCTGAGGGTGTGAAACTCGTCATGGAAGCCGTATGTATCATGAAAGGCATCAAGCCGAAGAAGGTGGATGGCGATAAACCAGGGAAGAAAGTGGATGATTATTGGGAGCCTGGGAGAGGAATGCTGGCGGATCCCGGGAAGTTTTTGGATTCGCTGTTGAATTTCGACAAAGACAATATTGCTGAGGCGACTGCGCAAAAGATTAAGCCGTACATCGATTCGCCAGAGTTCCAGGTAAAGATCCATTTGATGGTTTTGCTGAGGCGTCGTGCCGTGGACATTCATGTGCTGCAACTAAAAATCGTATCAGGTCAGCGTCATCTCCCGCGTCTCAAAAGCCGCAACCTCCATGTGTGCCTGGGTCCGCGCCATGGAGAAATATTATTGGGTTTCTCGTTCCGTGGCTCCCAAACGCGCCCGTCTCGAGGAAGCCCAAAATGAACTCGACACAACCCTCAAAATTCTCGCAGATCTCAAGAAGAAAATGAGAGAGGCCGAGATCAACATCAAGGAAATGGAGAAACGGTACACTGAGAGTGTAGCCAAGAAGGAGGAGTTGAGCAGGAAGGTGGAGGAGTGCAATACCAAGTTGAGCAGGGCCGGCAAATTGATCAGCGGGCTCGCAGGGGAGAAGCAGAGGTGGGCTTTGACAGTCGACCAACTTGACACGCGGATCAGTAACGTTGTCGGCGATATTCTGTTATCCGCTGGCGCTATCGCGTATCTGGGGCCGTTTACGGCAGAATATAGGGCTGGGTTGATGAAGGATTGGATGGGAAGTCTGTTGCGCTTGAAAATCCCGCATTCGGAGAGTATATCGCTTTGGGAGAGTCTCGGCGACCACGTCAAGCTGCGAGAGTGGGAGCTCAGTGGGCTTCCGAAAGATGCATTGTCCCGCGATAACGGTATTATAGTCCAACATTCGCGGCGGTGGCCTCTATTGATTGATCCGCAGGGACAGGCCAACAAGTGGATCAGGAACATGGAAAAAGATAATCAGCTGGACATAGTGAAGTTGACCGACCGTGATTTTCTGCGGACATTGGAGAATGCAATTCGTTTTGGGAAACCGGTGTTATTGGAGAATGTGGGAGAAAAGTTGGATCCGGCCTTGGAACCCATTTTGTTGAGACAGACATTTAAGCAGGGCGGAAACACTGTCATTAAGGTGAAGCTCTTTCGCAAAAAGCGTGATCAGTGTCTCAATTCTTCTTAACAACCTCGCCACTCCCTCCCAGGTCGGCGACAGTATTCTTCCGTACCACGATGATTTCCGCTTCTACATCACCTCCAAACTTCCCAATCCGCACTACTCGCCGGAAACCAGCGCGACCGTCACTCTGCTCAACTTCACGCTGGCGCCGAGCGGGTTGGAAGACCAGTTGCTCGCAATTGTGGTAGCGAATGAGAGACCGGATTTGGAGGAAGCAAAGAGTCAGTTGACTATAAATAATGCGCAGGTGAGAACATGAGGAGGTTTAGAGGGGACGGTATTGCAATTGTTTCGTTCTTGCATAGATTTATTACTGATGCAAAATGTGATCTCTATCCAGATGAAAAAAGAACTCAAAGACATCGAAGACAAGATACTCTACCTCCTATCCTCTGTCCAAGGCTCCCCAGTCGACGACGAGCGTCTCATCGACACATTGGGCGCGTCCAAAGAAACTTCAGAAGAGATCCAACAAAAGGTTGCCGCAGCTGAACAAACCGAAAAAGAGATCGACACCACGCGAAACAAATACACCCCCGTCGCAGTTCGAACGAGGATTCTATTTTTCTGCATTACGGAATTAGCAGGCATCGATCCCATGTATCAATACAGTTTGGGATGGTTCATGAACCTGTTTGTCAGCGCCATCACGCATTCCGAGAAGAGCGAGGACGTGGAAACGAGGATCAAAAACGTCAACGAATTCTTCACATTTTCATTGTTTTCAAACGTATGCAGGAGTTTGTTTGAAAAGCACAAACTGTTGTTTTCCTTCCTGTTGATCATCCGGATTCTGATGGACGAGGAGAAGATTGACGCCGACGAGTGGAAGTTTTTGTTGACGGGGAGTGGGCCGGGTGGGGCGGGTGA
>JADGKA010000719.1:0-15444 GCA_027604605.1 Borealophlyctis nickersoniae
GGGTGGGGCGGGCCAGAAATCAATTAATATACCTCATATATACAGATCAAGTACTGTAACTCTGGGAAACGAACAGGTGGGTTGAACGCTTCGCTCGGAGTTGCCCTCCGCCCCTCCGTTGGTGGTAACTGGATAAGTTATCCAACGCGACGCGACGCGCTTGCAATGTGGCTGGCTTGATCTACTGCGCCCCACGTACGCCATGCCAGCCACTTGGCCAGCCGCAATGCAGGAGGCCTTTTGGCGTTCTCAAACTTTTCGCACCGGGCATCTTGACACCAGCTGCACAAAATGGGCGAAAAACACCAAGAAAAGCTGTGCTCACTACATCATAGATATTATCCTGCTCCTATTCAGGACCGTGACTTCACGTACTGTTCTGGCTGCGAACGCTTCGTCGCGATCAACCGCTGCCACCGGCCCATCTTCGCTTACGCTGACGGCGCCTGCCTGTCTAACGGTGACTCCTCCGCCCGGGGTGGCTATGGCGTGTACTTTGGTCCCAACTCCCATTACAACGTCTCTGAGCGTTTAGAACACCCAGCAACTAGCCAAAGGGCAGAACTCACGGCGGCCATTGCAGCCGTCAGTGTCCTGTTGAAGAACGAGAGTATTTGGAACAGCGACGGGCATATTCCGTGCTTGAAGTAAATGACGGACAGCCAATATGTTGTGAAGGGGATGCAGTCCTGGATCCGTAAATGGAAGAGTAATGGTTGGAAGACCTACAACGGCGCGCCGGTCCAGAATCGGCATTTGTGGGAGGAGTTGGACCAATGTGTCCAAGAGCATGGTTGTGTGGACTTCCATCATATTGATCGGCAATTGAATACCGAAGCGGATCGGTTGGCAAAAGAGGGGGCCGAAAAGGACGAGGATATCGGTATCGGCATTGGTCGGCTGTCTTTGCACGAGGAGGTCATGGTGTCGCAATGGATTGGAAATCCTCAACGGCGTTAGGATGAGGGGAACAATGAAGGTGCATCATTGCTTATCTTCTCTGCTAATGTCGTTGCTACCCTTTCTTATGTGAATGTTTCCAGTGCCGCCAGAAGTAGTTTAGTTCCCCGGGTGTATTATCCCGAGCGGCGCCGACCCTCTTCGTGGGTTGGAACGAACATGTGGCGTAACTCGTTCATTCCAAGCTTGCCCAGACCAAGGGCAAAACATGTAGTCCCATATAATATTATTGATTACACACTCGGGGATGCCTCAGCTTGGTTATCCCGAACCTTCACCCTCTTCGCCGCACTTTCATGCGGTACATTATCCGAATCACGTTTACTTCTGGCTCCACGTACAAAAAATATAGTGCAACTCAGAATGCAGAAAGCCATAGAAACCTGGGGTCTCCCAAAATAACATGGACAAGCTTACCTTTCTTCCTTTGATAGCGGTTCCGCAAAGGCAACCTCAGCAGGCAGCCGGAAACTGATGCAAAGCATTTCTTTGTTAGGCGCAACGTCTCGGACGTCGTATACTTCCATTAGATTGTCTCCTAACGCAGTTCCTATTATTGCTTCCACGCGCTGAAGTAAATTTAGAATGGTTTGAGTATCTCAAAAGTGTTCGGCAAAAAGATGTCCAAGACGGGCATCATTCTTACCTGTGTGACATCGGCGGTCGCATCCGCGGCACGGGAGAAACAGTGGCAGTGGATGATGGGAAGCCGGCTTTGTGGAACGACGTCTTCTTTGCCATGTAATAGCCCTCGGAATGCGTCTGAGGCACCGGTATACGCGTCAACATGCCCTTCACAGCACATCCCGCACGTTTGCATCTTTTGACTCACCAAGAAACTCAATAGCGGTCGCGGGAAGGTTCATCACGTAGTGGTCAAACACCCTAAATGAGCTATCCTCTGGGGCTGGTGTAGTAGGCTCCGACACATTTGACGTTTCTGAATCTCCGGTTCCCGTCCCCGCCCCCGCTTCTGCCTTCTTTTTTGCCCGTGACTTTCTAATCCCTGCTGATTTGCTTCTTAGCTCCTCCCAAGTCGCCGGATTATTGAGATCAACTAGAGATTGAGAAATGAAGTCACGGCCGTCCATATTGTACGCTCGGACCTTATCGTCAATCTGCGCCCAACAAACACCCGGAAGACATTGATTTTCATTGGAATATGTCGCTGCGTGCAGCTAAAAACTTCATACCTTGTTCAACTTGATATTCTCATTCAACCATCGAAACGACTCGGGATTCAAATCGTTTGCAAACACAACGCAATTCGCGTTACGTGCCGCAGGCAACGCGAACGGTCCAACGCCCGCAAACACGTCACAAATGAGTTGGCCTGGACGAAATTTGCGCACTAGCCGGTCGTGCTCGCCTTGGAGCCGAGAGTTCCAATATACGCGGGAAAAGTCGAAGCGAAGGCGGCAATTGCTTTCTTTCTGGTGATATCGGAAGTTTAGTATGGCTTATTTTGTGACGGATCAAATGCAAGAGAATCGCCGTACCAACTCTGCGACCATATTCTCTTCTCCCGCGAGAAGTTCCATTGTAAAGAAGCGGAAGGTGTGATGTATGTTGTCGGTTTTGTTTACAACTGTTGTAATATTTTTGCATTTCTATTGTTCAGAGCCCAAGAGTCAATGGCCGTACAACCTCACAAGACTTGAG
Source organism: Borealophlyctis nickersoniae (assembly GCA_027604605.1). Classification (NCBI taxonomy): domain Eukaryota; kingdom Fungi; phylum Chytridiomycota; class Chytridiomycetes; order Rhizophlyctidales; family Borealophlyctidaceae; genus Borealophlyctis; species Borealophlyctis nickersoniae. The sequence goes on from JADGKA010000719.1 coordinate 2,623, forward strand.
TCCCACACTTACATCTACCAAAACTTCACCAATAATCTTCTTGTACGGTTGATACTCGTCTCTCAAGTTCAAATGGGCTGGAAGGGAAAGGCCGCATTACTTGAAACTGGTTCAATCAAAGTGGCCCACGCACGTATTAAGGAAGACGTACCGATGTGTCCGATAGTCTCAAACGAACTGGGCGCTTCAAGCGTATCAGGCAAGATGGATCGCAGAACCTGGTCTTCCCAGCCCAGCATTAAAGAAAGACTCCGGATCTGGGAAGGTCCCATCCACAGTAAGGACTCACCAGAGTTCCAGTAATCGTAGTTCAATTCTAAGCGGTATCTCATAACCTCGGCGCCATGGGTTCGCGCGAATTCTTGCGCGTTTCGAGGGAGCTTTTCGATATCTTGTTTTTTCATGGATGTATCAATGAAATTGCACGGTATCATGAGCCGGAACTGGGGATGATGAAATAATTAATTTAATGAAATGCCGTACCGGTATCCTGCACGGTCGGGTTGAGGAGGATCAGTCGTCGCGCGGGGTCAGTAGGATCGTCAACGATCGCGCGCAAGCGAGGTACACCCAGTAATGTTCTACACATACAGATGATGAGCAAAACCGGGTATGTTGTTGTGCAAGACTGTAATCATTAAAGTCGCATACCCTCCTTTGAGAGCGGACATAGCCGGACCACTCTTTGCAGCGTCCACACGCAAGGCCACCAGCTCCAGAGTTTGCTTAAAAGCGTCCTTATTCAGAACTATCATGCCTTTGTTCGGCGGGGGTGCGATAAGGGGCATATTTTGGGATGTCAAGTTTGCCATTACCGGTAGAACATGATCAACAAAGTGTACCTAGTTAGGATACCCAAAGGTCTTTCTCAAAAAGCAGCTTATTTCAACCGTTGCTCCGCAACAAATGACGTTCGGACACCCAAGGGTAGTTTTGTCCGAACCTGGGCTTCAAGCTTGCTTCTTGCCATTCACCTTCTTGCTTCCTCACAACTACACCTCTCACTTCAACTTGGGAAAAATGCAAGGAGCTTCCACGGCTGGGTCGTCTCGGTCTTCAACACGCGAAAACGGTGGTGTTTTCCAAACCGGGGCTGGGGTTCGAACGTTACCGCCAGAATTCTCACGCATCGTTTCTGGTTTTGTTTTCTTGCCGGCAGGGTCCAAGCGAGATGAACGACAGGTCGGGGAGGAGAAACTCGTCAATGAGGACTACAAAATTTGGAAAAAGAATAGCCCGTTTTTATACGAGTTGCGTATTTTGCTGGACCTTGTATTTGAGTAGGGTCTTTGTGTTTCTCAACCCGTCTCGGTGCTGACGACCGTCACCCTACGAATCATAGCATGGTGATAACACACGCTTTGGAGTGGCCGACGCTAACAGCTCAATGGTTTCCGGATATTGAAAGGTAGGGAGGAAGTTCGTTTGCTACGACCAGAGGAAGTCGCTAACGCTGGGGCCTCCTTCAAGACCCGAGGGAAAGGATTACACCCTTCAACGGCTGCTGATTGGGACACACACGTCGGATGGCGAGCAAAATTACTTGCAGATTGCGCAGGTACAATTACCAAAGGGAAATCCTGAAGTGGACGCGGACAAGTACGATGAGGAGAGGGGAGGTAAAGTATATGTGGATCTTCATTGTTTGGAGTTCTGAGTTCTGTCACGTTACTTTACATTGAAAGTGGACCTCATTCTTTTGTGAACAGAGGCGGGGGGATATGGGGGCATGCAAAGCCGGATTAACATCATCCAAAAGATTAATCATGATGGGGAGGTGAACAGGTACCTTTCATGAGTACCGTTTTCTGCTCGCCCGTACTTCAGAAAAATGCTGAAAAGAGGATCGTCACAGAGCGCGGTATATGCCCAAAAACCCAAATATCATTGCTACCCGTACGGTAACAGGACCTGTGTACATTTTCGATCGGACGCGGCACACCTCGACGCCAAGTGCCGATGGCATGTGCAATCCAGAGATCAAGCTCGTTGGGCATGAGAAGGAAGGGTAAGTTTTTCGTTCGCCATTCAAGCTGCTTGTTTCGAAATGTAGGGTTCTTCTCACCCGGGACTATTCAGGTACGGCATGTCATGGCATCCGCGGAAAGAAGGGCTCCTGTTGACCGCTTCTGAGGATAAGACCGTCTGCGCATGGGATATAAGAGGGGTCACAAAAGAGAAACGGCAAATGGATCCCGCTGGGGTGTACACTGGGCATACGGCATGGGTCGAGGTAAGGCCAAACGCCGTCGTTGGTGTTAACAGGCAAATTTCGGAAGCTAAGCGATTGTTTGGTAGGATGTTGCGTGGTCTGAACTCATCGACCCGCTTTTCGCGTCTGTCGGTGATGATAAGAAGCTTTTGCTGTAAGAGATTGGAGTGTGGGAAGAGATCAAGATGGGAGAAGTGAAGCGATATCTTAATGATGTCGAATTTGGGGTTCGCTGCACACAGATGGGATACCCGAACGCCAACGGTCCGCAAACCGACTTTTAGCGTTGATGCACACGCGGCGGAAGTCAATTGCGTGGCATTCAATCCGAAAAACGAGACTCTTTTGGCGACTGGATCATCGGACAAGGTGAGGGAAGTTTGTGGTTTCCCAGTTAAAGCGCTCAATTCATACAACGAACGATTAAAATCTTCCACATTCTCTCAGACGGTAGCGCTGTGGGACATGCGAAATTTGAGGCATCGTCTGCATAGTTTGGAAGGGCACCAAGATGAGATTTTGCAGTTGGGATGGTGTCCGCACAATGAGAGTGTTCTTGCGAGTTCCGGTGGCGATCGAAGGTTGAATATTTGGGATTTGAGTCGGATTGGGGATGAGCAAGGGCCGGAAGACGTTGATGATGGGCTGCCAGAGTTGTTGGTAAGGAAGACGTTTTGCATCGAACAGTTGAATGTGATGCGGTGGTGTTGATGACCATTCCAAATTTATCCAGTTTGTGCATGGAGGGCACACGAACAAGATATCCGATTTCAGTTGGAATCCGAACGAGGAGTGGGTGATGTGCAGTGTTGCCGAGGATAATATATGTCAAGTTTGGCAGATGGTGAGTTTTTCTTGACCGCTTGGATTTCGCTCACTGTAAGAAAACCAACCACCAAAGATGTGATGAAAATAGGCGAGCAACATTTACAATGTCGAAGAGCCCGATGGTGATGTTGAGATGGGCGAGTGATTGAGTTGTTTGGAGATTATTTTCAATTATTACTAGTACGTAATGCAGGCGACTTGAGTCTGGGTGATGGTGCATAGGGAGATCAGTGATGGGATCAAAACACGAACTCTGGGTACCGTTGTGCCTGTGGGGGCGATCCGATACCCCTGATACCGCGACGCGTGGGGAACCGAGCGGCTTGGAATGCAGGGGGCGGGGCTTATCAATTGCACCAATCAAATTCGTCCCCCCCATCTTGGAGCACACGAGCATGTGGTTGTGAGGTTTCGAATTCTGATTTTTCACCATACGCAGCTGAGCGCCACCGGGAGACATTTGAATGGTTGCGGGCAAACAGGGGCGGTGAGATTGTGGCAAAAACGAGCATCGAATTTGATTGGCGTGCAATTGGCGTGGGCGGTTCCTCGGCTCTGGGGGTGTCAGCGGCCTCACCCTCAGATCAGACGCTCCGCCTCAAAGAAGAAAAGAGCCCAGATCGTCTTTTTTTTTTGTCCGCTCTGGATGGTCTGGTTGGTCTGGTTGCAGGTGTTCTGTTCTTTTCTGTGCGACCATCCGAATAGCGGGAATCGCTCGGGTGAGAAGAGAGACAGGTTTTTGATTCGTGCTTTCCTGCTTCCTCAACACCACAACCACACGCACCACTGCCATAGCAGAGCCCGTTTTATAAAAAACAGAACCAAAGGCCTCTTCTCCCCCCTCAATCTTCACTCCACTTCCTTGTACTTCCTTGTTATCTTCCTTCCTGTATCTGTACATACTCTAGGTAGTCCCACTGCCATTTCCTCTGTTTCCTCCCTCAAAAAACGCCGCCCCATAGAAGCCAAAACACTGTATCCTCCTAAAATTACTTGCCTGTTGGACGGAACGACACTCAGACCCACCAACGAGCGAAAGTACGAAAATACGAAACGAAAAACCCACAAAATCAGATTCTTCATCGACGTCACCACCGCATACAACAAATTTTAAAATCTTCTCCTCTCCCTCCTCGCGGCCCGTCACCCTTCTCCTCCTGCGACCACCGTACACCCTCAGAACTCCCTTCCCTCAAGTCGCAAAACACACCCACAAACGCGCATTAAATGAACCACCTCGCGCTGCGAAGACGGTCCAATTCGGATCCCGTCTCCGAAGCTGGCGTAAGACGCGAAACCAAAGATCGGTGGTCCCTGTCTCTCCAGTTTCTGAAGCCGTCCGTGTCGAGGAGAACCTCGTCGGCATCGTCGGCTGGATCATCGGCCGCGTCGTCGGAGGACACCAATTGGTCCGCGTCAAAGAGATCGTCAGCCATCGGTGTTGACAAGCAGTTGGGCTTGCATGGAGCTTGCTCAGGTGGGTATCCGGCCGGACAGTTATTTGTTTGAGGTTTGATTGAGCGTGGGAAACAAATTGGGAGGATGAGAAAATGAATAGAGAGGGCCGGAAATGGGTGGGAAAGTTTGAAGGTCCAATGAAGGAAGGTGTCGGGAAATGAAACCCGGAGGTAGCGGAAAATCATAAATGGGTGGGTGGAAGGCATTGGGGAGTGGGCAAGGTTCCCGTTCCACACGGGGTGGGATCAGAACAGCGGTTGTACGGCATAAAGGTGCCCTTTGTCTGATCATTTTCACACTTCCACAGATGGCAACGTTGGTCTAGCAAAGTTTGCTCTTGACAATGGTCAACCAGTGAACTCTTGTCTACATGGCATGCAACCACTTCATTTCGCAGCTCTCAACGGGCACGCGGGAATCTGCCAACTACTCCTTCACTACGGCGCCGATCCAAACGCACGAAAACGTGTTCCCACACCCTCTCCTTCTTCCCCGTCCTCCCCTCTCTCCGCCACTTCCTTTCCACCCGAAACAACCGTCGAAGGTCCCACCGCCCTCCATTTTGCAGCCGCAAACGGCCACGTCGATGTTGTCCGCGTCTTGCTTGCTGCCAGAGCGGATGCATCTATTCGCGACGAATGGGGATGCGCACCGTCCGACCTGGCAGCCGCACGGCAACACCGCGACATTGTCGAGCTATTCCTACGCTACGAGCGAGCGCAGGCCGAGCAGGCAAAAATGGAGCAGGCGCGAGCCATACATTTTGGTGGGCTGCCGTTCAGAAGGACGGCGAGCGAGGAGGCATCGTTCGTTGGCGAAACCGGCGTAGGTGCGCCGCGAGGGAAGAAGGTAGTCGCACCTGCCAGGAGGGCCAAAACGGCTTTGAAAGCATCACGATTATCGATGGATGGCTGGGCTTCGGGAATATCGTTTCGGTCCACCACATCGGCCTGAAAGAATCGTTGCGTATCACCGCGTGCCAAACTTATGCGTGAAAGGCGTGAATGGGGAGTCTCCCCCGCCTTATCCCCGAAAAAAAGACTGTCATTCTGGTGCTGGAAACGAGAATGGAGGCGTTTTGGAAAGGGTTTGATGATATGGTCCCCCCTATTTGTGATCATGGCAGTGACTGGGATGCGAAAGACGCGAGGAGGGGTTGGGAAGCCTCATCTGTAAATAGTGGCTGTTCTCCACCCTTGTAGCCAACCAAATTTCGCTTTTAAAATGTGAAAATTGTAAATATTGTCCTGTTCAGTGATTTAATGTTTTGCGTTAGAAGTGCAAGGTGGTTCCATGCATGTTCAATGCGCAGAACTCTCCACGTCGCTGGTAAAACGGCGAAGGAGCACAGTTATGCTGAAGTTCAGAGATTTCATGCATGCCGTCCAAGAGCCTGACCCGAATGAATGCAAAAGGTTCGTCCCGCCCACATCCTTTGTTGCACTCGTGTGATGGGTTAACGAAAGCAGCGCTTATCTTTGAGCATGCTCAAAGCTCAAATTGGAATGGGATTGGGATCTGACGTAGGGAAGGTTTGTCGTGGTGATTTGATGGGAATGGAAAACCCGAATCTTACTGTGAGTCCCAATTCGTGGAAACTACTGGTGGGCGCTGGTCGGCCAATACCCAGTTCAAAAACCATTTCGCCTCTGCTGTTTGACTTTCAACGAGTTGGATACCAGAATGCCAGTAAACAGAATACCGAACCAAAACAAAGAAACTACTACAGTCGGCCCCAAATGCAAATATAAAGAATGGGGATATATATCCGCAAGGCCATGTCGAGATTGATCGTATCCCGCTTGCGCTTTCTTATTCTTTCTCCCACCGTGTATGCTTCGTGCACAAAGGACCAAAGGCAAAGCCGGCGTCTCCCTTTATAGCTGCAGCCTCTCAGAAACACCCCGACCCCCGAGGCACATTAAAGACACTCATCAAAGTGAACCCTGAGCTGCGTCTTTCTTTTCCTGAGCGTTCGCCATACTTAAATATGTCGGGCTCTCAACAAAATGCGCCATGCTCTTTCTGCCATATTTCAATGTCTGAATGTGAAGGCCGCAGCCCAGCGACGCGACGGGACATGTCGCCGTTAACTTCTCGCGTTTGTGGGCGGTCCGCAGTCACTGTCCACGGGGCAGTTTGTGCAACCCATCCGCGTCCCTCCAGAACGCTCGAGACGCTTGACATTGTCTGATCGTTTGCATTATACGTAAATTGTAGAGGCCAGTTAGGCCACAATAGAAAGCTGCTCTGCTGGAGGACGTACCCTTTCCCATAGTTGCTTGGTTTCATTGAAAAGCATTCCCGGTCCAAACTTCCATTTTCGTTGCAAAGAAGCGGCTCATCGTCCTGAGCAACATGGCCTCCACATCGGGCCTTATCGACGATGCACCCATCATCGACGCAAAGGCCCCACATCTGATCTACTTGCCAGACCTCGTCCTCCGCAACATTTTCCTCCACGTCAGTGAGCCGCAGAATCTGGTGCGGAGCTGCAAATTCTTTAGGGAGCTCGCCAAATCGGCGTCGTTGCGAGTGTGAGTAACTTCTCTGAATTTGGTGGTGATGCGGGAATTATGTCAAGATGCTGAATATCAGGAAACTATCTGATGAATTAAACCTTTTGACGTAATCTATTCTTCTCGGAATGGGGAATTTGTTGTGTGCCAGTTCCATTGTTTTGACGCCGCTCAATTTTTTTCTCCGGGTTGCTCTTTCGTTTGCAGTGGTTGGCTTCTTTATCAACATCCAGACCGCCTTTGGCTGCGCAACTCTCATGAGTTTCTCAAATGCAAAAACCTATCGCGACTTTGCACCGCACGCGTTTCTTATTTAATAATGGGACACGCCCTGTCGGTGGGCCGGCGGTCGAATCCGGCTCCAGGCGCGGTTGCGTTGCTGAGTGGTCAAGGACGAGCGTTCAATGAGGATGCATGTGTCTGCAAGTGGGAACGAAACAAGGTAGACAGGCAACTGTCCGCCAAACTTCTTTTATTGGCTGTTTGGTACTTGGCTGTAAATCGACAGGACATCACCACGTTACGGAAGTTTCTAGCGCGTGACGAACTGCGCATGGTACTAGCTCAGGACGTGTGGACCATTTCCGTAAATTACTGCATTCGCAATGGCCGGAGCAGACTGTTCGCATTCCTGATCGAACACTGCTTGCACATGTATGACAACCGGTTTTCGAAAGAAAGTCTACTGGACCAGGTGGTGCGCCACGGGAACATCAAAGTCGCCCAGATACTTCTCCACATCGGTGCCGTGACACCCCCGCAAACAGATTACCTCATGCTTAGAGCCGGCATTATGAGACAGTGGGGAATCGTCGACGTCGTGTTGCCCATTCTGCCGCTTGAATTTGACAACGGGTGGTCGAAAGCTTTTGAAGGAGCTGCCAATGCCCAGAGGTTGGACATGCTGCGGAAACTTTGGAACAAACCACCTTCAGATGAAAGAACCGTTCACAGCAAATGGGAAACTAGCCTCACGCATGCTATGAGCGAAGGCCATGAGAATGTCGTCAAACTCCTCATCGAATTTGCAAAAGAAGCCCGTGCAATTTGCCAGGACGACGCCGCGCGTGAGAGCTGGGTTTGCAAGGATGCCGAGGTAGCCCTCAACCGCCCTCACCCCAAAATTGTTTCCGCAATGATCTCGTCGGGCCTGCTGGACACACCGGTGACGGAATGGGCGACTGCCGCGATGGGTCGTTGGACCTTAAGCTACCTCAACCCAGAGGTCTGGCCAGATTGCATATCCCTACTGCATATTCTTTTAGACGCGGGCGCGGATGTGACTGCGGAAGAAGGCCGTAAAGCCCTGTACGCGGCAACCTCAAGCGTCAACTTCGAAGCCATTGATATTCTTTTGGGAGCTGGAGCGACGTACGGGGATGACTTGAACCGATTCCACAGTGCCATCGTGCAAGTCAATAATATGTCGCTGGATGGGGTCGCGGAGGGGCATCGTGGGAAGAATTCGGATATGGTCAAGATGTTGGTGCAACTGGGGCCCGACGGGTGGAAGCGGAATCGGGGAAAAATGAGTGACTTGCTGATACACGCTGTGAGAGTTGGCAAAATGGACCTCGTCAAGTTGTGGTTAGAGTTTGGGGCGGATCCAGGGGCCAAGAACGGGAGTCCGCTCCGTGCTGCTTTAACCAGCCGTAATTTGGAAATGGCAGAGTGAGTAGTTACGCTGTAAAAGTGCTTACTGGGGAGACACAATTGAAGCTCTCAATGAAATTTAACGTTTTTGTCTCCATGTGCCAGACAACTATGGTTCAGGGGTTCGCCGGCTGGGTGGGAAGAGATTGCGTCAATGGAATTCTTGGCTTTGTTGAACAAGTCGCCGTCCAAAAACAGACTGCAAGCAACTGTGGAGTCGGCGCCAACCGATGCTAAAGCAGCCGAAGTATCCGCACTGAACGATGTTTGTCCCGTTCCGGAGCCCCCCAATCTTTTTGGATCTGGGCCGGCTCCGTCAGTGGGACTGGGAGGAGACTTACCAGACTACTCCGCCGAAGTAATGGAGAAGAGACGACGCGAATTGCTCCAAAAGGGTATCAAAGAAGCGAGTTGGGATCGACTCATTGATATGTTGGTATGGGCAGCCAAGCAATCATTTTGGGAGTTGCTGCCAATCATGGAGGAATGCCGCGAGCTACCGCACAAGGGAGAAACTACCCCCTGGATTGGCAATCTTCTGATCACCACAATGGCCTTGACCCCTGCAGAGTTTGGACCAAGAGCTTCGTCGAAAGGTGATTTCTTTTCCAACCCTAGCACGCCGTTGAGGTGTAAGGGGTACGAGTTCCGTGCTGCTCTCGCGCTTCCTCCACCGCCCGCTGAACAGCCTGAGAATGCGGGGTGCGATGACGCCGCTCTTTTACCCATCGCGGTAGCACCGAAGAGGAAAGACTTGAAATCAGATGGGAAGCCCTTGAGGACCGTCGCTTTCTCGACCTCGATGACCCTGATTGACGGGGAGACGGGTAGCACCACCGTCATTACGGAAGTGGATCGGGGCTCCAACGACGGAGGCGACGGTGCAAGTAAGGAGGAGCACCACGGAGCAACATGGGGTTGTTTTTTGACCCAGTTTGATGCCATCAACCGCCTGGTCCAGTGGTACCATGAACAACTCCAAGAAGCTGTCGTTCCAGCACTCGTAAAAGGATTCAGATCTGGCAATATATCGCTGCTCATACATCTCCTTGATAAACAAGTTTTCAAGAACGCAAATTCGCTAAACGGTGCTCTGGTTGCATTAATCGCTCTTCGTGGTTATCCCGGGATAGGTTGGTACCTGCGGGATTCAGCGTTCGTCAAGATTGCGAGAAAGATGGGAGAGCGGGTGGTGGCTGTAGACAAGGGAGCTCTGCTATGTGAAGCGGCAAGGACCGGCGATCCTGGGGTGTTGGAAGTGTTGGTTTCGTTGGGTTGCACGGTGGCATCCTCCGAAGGCGAGGATGCGCTTCGGGAGGCGATCAACGCTAAGAATTTGGAGGTTGCCGATTGGTTGTTTGAACGAGGGGCGAAGGGGTCGTTGGCGTCAGTGATTCATATGGTGACGCATCGGGAGAGTTTTTGGCAAACTTGGAATGCAAACATGCGCTCGAAAATTGCGGCATCTGGGGGGGCCGCAACTGGAGCGGACGCAACCGGACTGGACGCAGGGCGGCGGCCGGTGATGCTGAGACGACCTCGGTCTGGTAATTACCTCCTTAGGTTGATTGAGATGAGCACCGATAATTGGACGTCGGATGTATTGAAATCCTTGGATGCCGTCGCGTTACAAGACGAAACTAGGGAGGACGAAATTAAAGCGAATGGAATTGCACCGGTTGAAACTGCAGCAAACGAAACTGGGGCGGAAACCGCAATGAACGGAAGTGGAGCGGACGGAACTGAAGTGGCCAAAACTGTGGGCGGTAATGGTACCGATAAAATAAGATCTATTGTGACGATGGTCACGACATGTCACCCCAGACTCGCTCCTTTCGCCACCCTCGGAGTCCCTGACGGGTGGAACGAGAGTCTGGAGCACTCTATTGAAGCTGTGGTGCGTCTCGCACAGCAAGTCGAGCCTGACGTTGTCGACAAGATCGCTGCTTTCGGGTCTGCGGGTTTGAAGTTTGCAGTTGAGGAAGCAATTTCTTATGCCTCAAATGACGAGCGGCGCCTTTTAACACTCACCGATGGCGTGCGCGACGTCATATGGGAAGAGTTTCGCATAATTGCTGGGGTTATCTGGAGTAAACCAGACGATTCAGTACCTGAAAATCGGATTCTCAACCCGGTAAGGGCTTCGGTTTTCTTTTTGGCCTTCGCATTCCCAAAAATTCCGCATGACACATGGGGAACTGTGGACACTGTCACTAAAAGACTTTATAATGTATGAAACGTGTAGGAAAATGTCCACCCGTCGTTCGACAGACGAACCTTGGATAACTTGCTGGGTTCCTTGAGCGTCATTGCCTATTTTGATCTCGATAGGGCTTCATGTGCGGCGTTGCGACGACTGGTGAGATACTCTGCACAACCAGCAAATTTCCATTTTTGGTCGTGAATTGATGGGCGACATGGCGCGATGGCAGCGCAAATATTTAGACGATGTCAAAACCCTTAATGACGACGGAGGCTGGACTGAGTTGCTGTCACTTGAGCAAGTTTGGAAAGTCTTTTGCGCCGAACAGCTTAAGAAGGAAACGTTGGCTGGCGCGATTCTCAGGCTGAACATTCAAGCGCGCGAGATTACACGAATGACTTTGGCAGAGTTGGTTTTGGTGGACCCCGTCCTGAAAGCTGCTCGAGAGAATGCCATCCGCGATATCGCGGATGGACTTGCTTGTATAACTTGCTCCAGTGATGATACTGGTTCCGTCGATGCTGGCTACCGCACTATGAAGCGAGTAATTTCCCGCCTCGGGAGGGAGGGCGAGCCCCTGTCAGACCCAGCTCTAGCCCGTCGGCTGTTGGTCGCTATCCTATGTGCGTCTCGTCCCAACATCCCTTGCAACGCGCTCCGTCAACTTCGGGTATACGGCCGGTGCTGGACAACACCGGAACCATGGTGCAAGCGCAACCTGCTGATTAACGCCGCAGAGGCAGAAAACGCCTCCGTCTTGCCGTTTTTGAAGGAATTCGGCTGTTTCCCGCGTGATGACTCGACAGACATACCGTACCGGGAGGCAATGGATAAACTGTTGGTTCTCCAAGCCAGCCAACAGCAAGAAAGTGGGGCATTGGAGGGTTCCTGTACCTTGCCAGAAGATCCTGGCGCACCGGATGCAATTGAAAAGATTTTGTCAGAGGCCTCTGCCGAAGCCCTGGCCTTCAGCGAAGATTTGATCCGCCGTTGTTTACGTGAGGTGCAGCCATTGTCCACACCAAACTCCTCCCGGCATGAGACAAGGTCCGGTATCCTGGAGGACTCCAAACCCAAAAAGACCGCGGTGGCGGCGGTGGAGAAGCCGAGTCCAACGATTTATTACCATAAAATGTTGGATCTCGTGCAGAAGAGAGACGGGGGTAGTTCTGGGAAAATCATCGCATCAGTGGCTGGGATATGCCTCCGCTGTACGGAGGCTGTCAAATCTGCGACCGAGGCATTTCGAATGGCACGGGATCTGGGCAACATGGACGTGGCGCTAATGTTAATTAAGGCAGGACTCAGTTTGGGCATGGTGGAGTTGGCGGAATTCTGGCGGATGTACAAGGATGCGAAGAACGAGGTTGACGTGGCAAAGTTGGCGACAGCCTCGACACCAACCACCCCTTCTCCTGGCAAGAAACGAGCTGCCAAGAAGAGGGTAGGACTGTCCCCAGCATCGGGACGGTCTGTTCCTGGCTTCAAGGCGGGTGCTTCGCCGAAAACAACATTTGCCTTCGGAAACGCCGACGCAGTCTATTCGTCGTCTGAAACCCCATCGTCTACTTTCACCTTCAGCACCAATTCTTCATTCACCTTCGGTTCCTCGTCGTGAAACCGCTACGGTTATCACGTCGCGTGCATTGTTCGCCAGCCAGCTTTGTTACTTCCACTGCCTGCCCTACTTTGGCCAGGAAGGAGTGCAAGTGCCGATGGGCGCCTTTTCTTACCTCTACTTGATTATCAACCTGATGTGATCTTATCATAATACACATCGTTGACGAACGAAGCATGCTACTGTTGGATATAACTTCATCACAATCATGGCTGTCAAATAGAATTTCCAAGAACATTGATAACAACAAAATCACCTTGTGCAAAGCGAAAGCCGCCGCTGATTTGCAATACTACTAATTTATCTCCGTTTGCCTTCACAATCATAATCC
>JADGKA010000720.1:0-15441 GCA_027604605.1 Borealophlyctis nickersoniae
ATCTAGACAAAGAAGGAAGTCGAAGTCGGTGCAAGAAGATGAACCAATGCTACATTGGTTACACAGGTTGAAAAAAGGCGTCTGCGCACGTGATTACAAGCCACGTCTGCGCAGATGACCGATGCAGACGCTCTAGAATAGTTGAGTAGCGCCGCGTAATCTAGCCTAGTTACGATAGATGGCGGATTAGCTAAGAGTCATGTGACTCAGGAGAGAGCGTTTCAGGTGGAAGAAAAACTGTATAAGAGCGTGACCATATCTGTCCCACCGTCTGCGCAGACGACCGATGCAGATGCTCTTAGTAAGTAGGAGGGTCGTAGGATTATATTACGATTGGATAATGCATCACTAGTATTTCCCCATAACCTTCTACAGTTGGTCTGCAGGGGCACCCAGGAGCGGTGGCCCCAAACCTTAACCCCATGCCGGTTGTCGCATTCGGCTGGGGGAACTTCAACTGGCAAAAACCTCATGGCTCTGTCCCAACCAAGGAGCTAGCCCGTGCCATGGCAGTGCACGGCGCTACGGTATTTATGATGCCAGAGCAGGGCACGTCGAAACGTGACCTTTCTCAGACCGCCGGTTACGAAGCAGCGCCCCTCAACCCTCCTATCCCGCAAATCCCGCACCCACCACTGGTCACCAACGTTTTGGGGGCAGTTTCCAGTCCAGCCCCCCGATGTACACAGCACCCAAAAAGACGTTGGCGCAGAAGCAACAAAAGACAACCAGGGGTTGTTGTCGCGCCGGCAGTTCGCCAACAATTAATTCGCCAGATAGGTCCCTGGCCTGCTGGCGTTCGCCCTCCTCGAATTCCTCACCCTAATAACATTCAGCTTCCCGGAGGACATCGAAAGAAGCTATACTGTTGTCCTCCCATGTTGCCTCCCATTCGCACAATCATCTGCCCTTCCAATGGTGTTGTGGGAGGGGTAACACATCCCCGCTTGCTGCAAAGCAACGCACCTAGCATTTTTTTCCCGGGGATGGGTGCTTTGGGGCCCACTGCGGTGTTGGATAAAGACATAAATGCTGGGGGGCTGTTTCGCTACAATCTCTGGGGGTATTGTGCATTCCAAAGACGTAGGGAGAATTGGAACCTTCCAGCTGGTTTTGCCTACATCCCACCCCCCACAAATCTTTGGGTGTAACCTCTAGCCCCACCAAACATGACTTTTGTGTTTGGTGGGGCAGACGCTGGCACGCTTACCGGTGTGCATCCAAAATATAGAGAAAGTAGGTTCTGATCAAGTGTTTGGTCAGCCCTCCGTACAGTAAGATTCTAACGGGACTACTTTCTCTAGTTCAGGTACCAGCGGGACTGGAACTGCGGCGGGACTTCAGATCTACGACTTCCTTCAACTGCAATCGCGGCAAATTCCTCCAGCAATGTCGTTCACCGTCTGCTGTTGCAGCGATCCCGGCCACAGCCCAGAACCCCTGCAAAGCACTCACAAACTGCGGCACTTGCACCGCAAACCCACTATGTAGATGGTGTCGAACCACCTCCGCCTGCGATGTCATCACAGCAACAACAACATGTTCACCCGAAGAATTCACAGCCGTTTGCACGGTCGCCGAAGAACCCATCGTGCTCTCCACCCCCACCGCCGGATCCGTCCTAAACGGTGCCGGAAAACTTATCATTAAGTGGACCGGTGGCCCCGCCAACGGTAACGTCAGCTTAGCGTACGCCATAGATGCGTCCACCGGTGATATACCAGATATCCGGCAAGGGTCGGGCATGCCCATGGGCCAGATTTCAAACCAGTACAACTTTTCGTGGGATGTACCCTGGGGAATGGTTTCGTCCACTCAGTATGTAGTTTACGTGAGCTCCGCCGTCAACCCAATGAATGTTGCGAAGTCGCCGTACTTCACCATATATGGGAACGGAAGCGAGATCATCTACTGGAAGACGAGGTAAGGATATCAGCACGGATCGTTGACGTTTCAATCGTTCGATCCACAAAATAACCAACGGATTTTGATTTTGGTTGCGATTAGTCCGTGGACTTACTGCAGCAAGTTGTGCGGAACCGAGATCAAAACACGAAACGTAACCTGCGTCTCCAACGTCCGTGGCACATTGCCCGAAACAAGCTGCACCAATGCCGGCACAAAACCCCTAGTTCAAATGCAGTGCAACCCGTGGCCATGCGCTAACAGTCCCTGTGGAGGCAATCAACCCGTTGCGATTGCGAACGGTGGCTGTTTCTGCCGTTATGACAGTAACGCCGGTTACGAACAATGCGGATTCTACGACAAAAGTAATGCTTGGTGGGGCTGTAACTCTGCTTATTGCTGCCTTCCCGGGTCACCAGCAGTGAAAGCAGGCGCTGGTCGTGAATGCGCGGACCCGTGCTTGAAAGCGTATTGGACTCCGGATAGTCCGACGGGTTGCAGTAAGACCTGCGGCAATGGTACCCAAACGGTTGGGTATGTTTGCCGAGCGAATGTACCTTCCAAGATGAGGCCTTACACCGTGTGTCGACGTTTTAGCGGCGCGTGAATCCACATGTGGTGTCTGGACCCTGCGCCCGCCACCAGCGACGGGTTATTCTAGAACCAGCGACCGGGGTTGCCACGAGAAGATGACACCCTTGCTCAATGTTAACATTCGAAAAATCGGCAAATGAACAAGTAAATGACGACGAGCCTTTTACGGCTTGCGGAAATTTGTAAAGACCTTCCCCCGAACCCAATTGATTTACAGTAACTGGCTGTACGCATCCGCCCCCCCGTAGACAACGACGGGCCTGACCCAGAATCGGTATGCCAACCTTTTTGCTTCCTCTCCAATCTGAGACGCCGGCTCTCCAGTGGGGGCCAAAAATGAGAGTAGATGGATAGGCTGGATGCGCGCACGCACGTCGCGGGAGCTGGGCCCATCTTCCAAGTTCCGACTCCAGATTGGGATTAGAAATGCTGCCGTCTGGCAATTACGATTTGATCAATTCTGCGCAAGCGGGGACCTTGCCAGACCCGGTCTGAGCGCAAGCCATCAAGTCACGCCCACTGGCAATTATCAGCACCGCATATTTTTGCACCGGCGTTGGTTTGCTATATCCGGCCAGTGCGCAATTCGACTTGACGAGCTCGTGCACTTGATAGTTGTCCATGGCGGCGGAACGTTATGAAGCTATGACCAGCCGTTTGCACCGGAATGTTAGCGTAATTATCGAAATTGAATCCACTCGAACGGGCAGCGATAGAAGGGTCCAAGGGCTGTTTTAAAGGTTCCAAAATGAAATAGACCAAGCGCACACAAAAGGAAAGGTGAATACCGCACTTCTGGAATCAAAAGAAAAGCAAACGGAAAAGGGTACCCAACTCCCACATTTGCACCAGCGTCCTGCGTGCTCACTTATGACATGGAGGTTTCCAGGCTGATAGTAATCAGTGTTCGAGCGCGCCACAAATAGCAAGAGTTCTTCTTGGCGGAAGAGCTTCTGGCAAAGAGATTTTGAGATGCGGTGAAATGGTACTTAAGGTTTTAAGATGCAAGCTTGGGCAGCGCGCTGGCAAGCCGCTGGTCCGGATACCCTAACGCGTTCACCCAATCAAGGTTTGGGAGAGTTTTTGGGCATAAAGATCCATTTCGTCTGAGGAGAGTTGTTGGACTGATGGAGTGGATACCTGGCCCGTATACCGCACTACCCTCCCGCGCAAACTTTGACTTCTGCCCGGACGCCCTGTCGGTGGTAGCGCCACGGGTTTGCGAGGTATAAATACAAGATCCTATTGGTTCACTCAACATTTTTGGTGTCTGAGGTGTCTGGCGGCGAAGGTAGTTGGAAGCAGCTTTATTTTCAGGCAGTGAACTCGGCAGCAAAGGCGGCTACATTCCTCCACAGAATTTCAACTGAGTAGCAATACGGTATTTGTCTACACTAAAGAGCACGTACAAGAATTGAAACGCCTTTGCAGAAATTCCACTCTCTCCGCCGCAGATACCTTTCCCGTGCTGATCCGGCGCGCTACAGACTTTTAAACCACAACGACCAGCTTCACTCCGTTCACGATTGAACCCCACTCGCATCAATAAACGGAGGAGGCCGCGGGAGGCGCTGATTCGGTCGGCAGCGCCCCGCAGTCGAGAAGTTTTTAACCATCGCTGGCTTATTGTGCGCGGCCGCGAGTCGTAAGGGTGCCCCATTCACCGCATTGGAATCTTTTACACAGCAGGATGCCATATTTGCCGATAATTCTCAACAGCCGAAGAATCCATTTTAGCAAGCATCATTGCTGCTCCATTCCAAAATTTCTGTTTAACAGCGAGTTCGAAAATGGTTCCGTCACCGCTGCGCATAACACGTTGCCGAAGCAAAGAAATTCCGAGAACGCGTGCCGCCGCTGTAAGAACGCTGCGCTGTGCGATGAGACGAATGGGTGCCGAGTCGGCAGCCGTGGACGGTTGACATCTTGTGAGGACATTTTCTTGTATGGAGCATTGGGCGGTTCATACATGGCTTCCATTTTGTTAGGTTGGGTTAGAAAGCGGCCACGGGTCGAATGTTTGTAATGAACTTTCTGAGGAGAGCCTCGTCCTTAGGAAAATTATTAGATTTCTGGTCTTCATCCCAAACCGATTCATCTGATCGGTACGTGGGTCCTGGAAGGCGGCCACATGGAGGGCACGGAGGGTCCGATCTAAAGTCACCAAAGGGAACGGGCGAGTTCCCTCTTCCTAAGCAAACAAGCTCCTAAGCAAACAAGCTCCCAAGCAAACGAGCTCCTAAGCAAACAAGCTCCTAAGCAAACAAGCTCTTGAGCAAACAATCTCCTACGCAAATCTCTTGAGCAAACAATCTCCTACGCAAATCTCTTGAGCAAACAATCTCCTACGCAAACAAGCTTGTTTGATGAACGAAATCAAGGAACCGTTCAATGTTGGTTGAGTGAACCATGCACGGAAGGGAAATATCTTCAAATTGGTCTATGAGATTGGCAGGGAGGAATGGCGTGTGATGGCAACATGAATAGGATACATTCTCGTGGCTGAAGCCGTATGTGTTTCGTTTTGTTTTTCTACTATCCTGGGATATTCATCTGATATCGTTTTTAGCTCTTCCTCGGCATTTGGCTTGGTGTTGCCCCGCCGGAACTGTCCATTAAGGAGGTTTCAGTGACCAACCGTCAATGGGAATGCGGTAAGTAGCCGCGATTGCTTCATCCGTGATGGGAAACAACGTGATTCTGACTTTCTACTTTTAGCCATGACCGGTCCCACCGCACGCACCGCTCTGGGTAGCGTTGTATTGTTTATCAATGTTCTCTTGCTTCTCGCTACGACTGCTTTAGCGTACATGATCCGGGACATTTCCGCGCAGTTTAACGAATCAAAGGAGTGCTGATATTTGGAGGTCTCTTGCTCAATCGCAATCTGACCTATTATCATTATTTTTAAGATGATCGGTCTGGCAATGTACAATGTGGTCGTATTTGTCGTGATTATTCCAGTCATCAGTAGCGCCACCGGACAGGCGAGTAACGTGGATTTGAGGGGAAGGAAAAGGAACAAAAATGTTGTTCTTATTTTTCTTCCTGTTTTTCTTCTTATTCTTCTTCTTATTTTATCGCAGCCGATTGTGATTCCCGTCGGAATCCTCCTGATTACTTCCATCGTCTACGCAATCCTGTTTATTCCCAAACTCTTGGTGGCCTTCCAGGGACCCTCTGCCGAAAAGTGGGCCGCACGCAGACAAACAGCGAAAGACTCGAAAACATCGCTAATAAAGTCCAGAGTACTAATGGAAACTCAAGTGGCGGCGGCGCCGACACATTGGTGGAAATTAAAACGGGTGCTGTAACGAGCATCGATGGACATGCGGATGTTCGTATTGCCAACAGCAGGTTCATGTTGGCTGCTGCCAGGTGGATTAAGAGGCGGCTCGTGGTCTTACCCGAGCATGGAGTGATCAGTGAGATTCCGATGGAGGTACAGTAATTAATATCTTTAACCATTTCTCTGAATTTGTTATAGATACTGACTGACGTTTGACCGATAGGCCGACAACAACCCAAACCCCGGTACCACAATTCCCAACTAAGAGTTCAAAATTCTCCAGACCACCAAATCCGAGACGGAAGGCTTCCGTCTCCTTGCCCAGATGGGTCCCAAGATGTTCTTTGAGCTCGAAACTATCTCTGCTCCCGTCTTGGAAAAGTGGATCCAGGCGTTCCAGGGCTGCGTTGGAAGTTTCAAGCGGAACTCAACAAGGCCTAGTGGGCACGGGATCGTTGTTACCTCGGTGATGAGCTCCGCGGGTAGTCCGGGTGAGACCAAAGCTGGATTGGCCGAGGTTGGACATCGTTAGTAAGGGAAAGACCCAGTCCATTGGGTTTTGTTAGGTTCGTTAGGTCGTCGGCTGCTCTCAATCATGTCAGCATAGGGACTCGAGTTCGGGACATTATTCAGTTGTTTTAGACTAACGTGCAAGATTGCCAAGAAATTGATGTGCGTTCTTGTCCAGTATAGCTAAGGTCTGCAATTAGAGTAATGGTTTGTCCAATTCGCAATATCGATGGCTGAGGAGACTTCGCCGGTGTTTGTTTGATGAGGGAGCATGCGGCCACGAGGTTCACTTGGCAAGTACCTACTTATGCGAGGAGGGTGGCATTGGATGGGTAGGCGGTGTCATCATCATTAACCTGCTTTCTTCATTTCAATGGCCATGCTGAGTTTTAGGTATTGAAACCTACACCAAAGTCTTCTTGCCAAAAGATCGATACACTCAAGGCTTCAAGAGATATTGTCCGATGATTTTGAGAGTGACGCCAATACGGAAGCAAGATACTGGCCACAACGAAGCAATGAAGCACAGGAGGAAAGGTGATAGGTTCTTTAGCGTCCCCATTCAGGTTCAAATTCATATTGGAGTATTGGAGGCTCAGGAGCGCAATCAACAGAACAAAATTTGCAGCAGGATGCGATGCCGGAGCGGTCGGTGGGAAGGGCTCGGAGAAGAGTTAATGGGGCTAGGTGAAAGAGGGGATCTGAAGGCGCATGGACGTACGAAACCAAGTTGGCTCCAGTATTTGATACAGCCCGACACCAACTCTCAAGTCAAAGAACGAACGCTTGAACTCTACCCTCAAGCGCTCAAGCATCATGTCCAGAGCTTCGGAGTTTTTGTTAAGTTCCAAAAGAATCCGCGACCTTGAACATATTTTGTGGGATAAGCAAACTTTCAGGGGAAGTTTCCATATCTTCCATTGTCATGATCCATCACAACAGCCCACTGTCGTAATTTCTTTTCAAGTTAGGTATTCGATACACGCTCAGGGCTTCAAGAGATACTGATTCTCTGATGTTGAGAGCGACGCGAACACGGAAGCAAGATTCCTACAGGTCATAACGAAACACATATGGAAAGGTGATTCATATTCGAGTATTGGAGGTTCAGCTGGTTCAGGAGCCCAATTCTCGCAACAAAATCACTTTCGAACCCGTTGCGTTGGCCTCCCATCGTGGACGCAGATGAGGTTAAAAGAGACGCGTTCACTGTAATTAGTTTAAAGGGTCGTCGTCCGTATTCCATTGTTTCATACGGTCATTGGCAGCGTGCGTCTTGTGACGATGTCGTCTGTCGTTGCATTTGCGTGGGAGGATGGAGATCAAACGCACAAAGGCTGAGATCCCCACCTTGTGGAGAGGAGGGTCTTTCGTGACACGACAAGCGAAGTCCCGTGCCCTATGTGCATAACACGCATGTTACATCATAACGCCCCTGTCATAACATTATGATGCGCTATCCACCCACAGCCCAAACCCAAAAAACAAGCTCCTTGCGAAAAAAGAACCAATCTGAAGAAAATATAATCCCGTCGCAAACTGGCTGCCCCACCACCACCGGTGTTGTCCTACTTGCAAAACTCTGTTCCTTATTTGCTTCGAAGAAATAAAAAGGGGAGGATAGAGGAGTAGGCTCTGCTCGTTAAACTCAGCGCCTTACAACACCACTCAGCCCCCTACCTCATTTCGGTACGTAGGCTTGTTGCTGTTGAAGAACATGGGGGGCTAATGGCTTGCAGGGTACCCGCATAAACGTGTACTGTGAATGCAGGGGGTGTAGAGCGGTGAAGTGGAGGTGGCAGGGGAACGGATGTGTCAGGGTGCTGGGCAAGGGGCGAATGCTGGTTAAGGGTAGACCATGACTGGATCGCGATGATCGCGTGGGAATGTTGGCGTTAACGGGTTTGTAGACCGAAAGACAAACTCGTCTTGGCGTTGACGTAAAGGAATGAAGTGGTTTGTGCGACAAGACGGCGGCATAGTGGGGTATTATCCCGGGGGCCAAGCTCGCGGTCCTGCCACTCTTTCCGCGTTCTACAGTTTTGGGGCCCGCTCTTACTGCTATCACCCATGGAGTGCGTTCCTAATCATTCGTCTTCTTGTTCTTCTCTTCCTGTGTCATTAGTAATAGACCCTTCGCCCCCTCTATCCTTTCGATTAATTCCAACAAATCTTTACAAACGACACCATGGGTCAAACATTGTCCGAGCCAGTTGTAGAGAAGCATACGTCTGAGGATAAGGATGACCGGCTTATCTATGGGGCCAGTGCAATGCAGGGATGGAGGATAAGTGAGTATTTTGTTTGTTGTTGGGGTTGAATGGCGGAGGGTGTGGACGGGGGACGGGGGTGATCCGAACTGGGTCATGCAATATCTGAATGTTCACTCCTTCCCAAAATTCCTCTTTCCAGGCATGGAGGATGCACACACAACCATCCTCAAACTCGAAGACGCAAAAACCGGCCGGCATCTGTCTTTCTTTGCAGTGTACGATGGGCACGGTGGACAAAGCGTTGCACGATACAGTGGCCAAAAGCTCCACCAAAGGATTGTGAACGATGAGAATTACAAATCGGGCAATTACGCTGTGGCGATTAAGCAGGGGTTTTTGGGGACGGACACAGATTTGAGGGCCGGTATGTAAAATGTGGAAATGGCGTTATGAATTGGCGTTCCAGCTGGGGACCGACATTGTTGCTCCCGTCACATGCTGACGAGTTTTCATTGCTCATTCCAATTTTATAATTACAAAGATCCCGACTTCGCTAATGACCCGTCGGGCTGTACGGCCGTGACTGCGCTTATCACAGACGATTGGCGGATTTTGGTGGGAAATGCGGGTGACTCGCGTGCAGTTCTGAGCGCAAACGGCCAGGCGTTTGCTCTGTCACACGACCATAAGCCTGTCAACCCAGGTCAGTGAGGCGGCCCTCTGGTTCGCCACATTCAGTGCGGGTCTGTGCTCATACACAATTCCGTTTGATCCAGAGGAGTCTGCGCGCATTATTGCTGCTGGAGGGTTTGTGGAGTTTGGACGCGTTAATGGTGGGTCCGAGTGGTTTGAGGTTTCGGCCGCGGGGATGTTATTTGCTGAGTTTTCGAACGGTTCTCGCAGGCAACCTCGCGCTATCCCGCGCGATTGGTGACTTCGAGTTCAAGCAGAACCAGAACCTGCCTCCCGAGCAACAGATTGTCACCGCCAACCCCGATATTATCGAACGCAAACTCGCCGACACCGACGAATTTGTCGTCATCGCTTGTGACGGTATGTATGCTCCCTAACTTCCACCATAGCTGGTTTTTATTGTCTGACGCCTTCGACAACAGGTATTTGGGACTGCATGACCAACCAGGATGTTGTTGATTTTGTCCGAACCCGTGTCGCTCAAGGGCAAGAGCTCGGAGCCATCTGTGAAGCACTCATGGACCACTGCCTTGCACCCGACAGCGAGCTGGGCGGCGTTGGATGCGACAACATGACGGTCGTCATTGTTGGGCTTTTGAAGGGATTCAAGAACAAGGAGGAATGGTACGAGAGCATCAAGAGGAAAGTCGAAGCAAATGGACCTGTTGATGGTGCAGCCGCTGGTAACAACAATAGCAAAACCAACGCTGCGGAGGGTGCGGAGACCAAGCCTCCTGTTGCTTGAGGGAAAGCTGGAAGCGGTCTTTGCGTGTTATGTGGGGGCTTTAGGGATTTGTGGTGGTTGGGATGGGTTTGGTTGTTTGGGGTTAGCTTGAGCGTGGATGTTTGGGAGATTGTTAGGAATCAAAGAGTTTGGTTACCCGCAAATTTGTTGAATTTGTTTTTTTTATGTTGGGTGGTCTGTTGGGGTAGCAACGTTTAAAAAGAGTTTTCGAAAGAAAATAATGAAGCGTGTGGTTTTCCTGGTGATTGTGGCGTCGTGTTCAAGCATCTCAAGCCTTTCAAGCCTCGGCAGCCCCAGGCCTCCTGACCCGACCACTTCAGGTCGCAAACCATCTTCCACTCGCATCGGTGGGCGACGCGCGGAACGAACAATGTCGGACGCAAAGTATTTCCAACGAGGTGCGGTGCTTATCCAGTTCTATCGCATACTCGCATACCTTATTCTTGGGAGCCGGCTGAATTGACCCAAAGTTCTTCAACATACCCTTCGCAGGCAAAATCCAAGAACTCCGCACCGAACTCAATTCAGACAAAAAGGATGTAAGACACTCGAAAAAGAAAGTGGTGATGAAAAAGATCGTCGCCAACATGACCATGGGCAACGATATGTCCCCGCTCTTCTCGGACGTGATTGCGTGCATGAACATACCCGTGTTGGAGATTAAAAAGATGGTGTACCTGTATTTGATCAATTATGCGAGGAGTAAACCCGATATGGCCTTGTTGGCTGTGAATTCTTTCGTCAAGGTACCGTAGGCACATCATCATCCATCTCTCGTTTATCCCCTCCTCACCCTTTGTCGTAGGACGTAGCAGACCCCAACCCCATGATCCGCGCCCTCGCCATCCGCACCATGGGATACATCCAAGTCGACAAAATCACCGACTGTCTGTGCGAACCCCTCCGACACTGTCTGAGAGACCGCGACCCGTACGTGTGCAAAACGGCGGCGATATGTGTTGCAAAGTTGTATATCCATGATCGGGCCTTGGTGGAGAAGGAAGGGTTTATTGAGCAGTTGAGGGCATTGTTGGGGCATGAGAATTCGACGGTAAGGGTGTTGGTGATTTGTTGAGGTTGGGGGGTTGTGGAGCCGTCCTGTGGCGAATTCGGGGTTTTGCTGACCCGTGTGATGTTTTAAAAGGTTGTCGCGAACGCTGTTGTGGCGCTGTCGGAAATCGCGGAACGGTCGAATGATTTTGAGCTGAATCTTGATATTTCGGTTGCAAACAAACTGCTTTCGGCAATCAATCAATGCTCAGAGTAGGTTTCATGTTCCGTCCGCCGAGTCGCCAGAATATCCTTACACAAACGGTCTCTTCGGCCCATATAGATGGGGCCAAACCTACATTCTCGAAGCACTGATGCACGTAGTCCCCCAGGAGACGAACGACGCGGAATTGTTGGCCGACCGTGTTGCACCTCGATTGCAGCACGCGAATTCTGCGGTGGTGCTCACCGCCGTTCGCGTTATTTTGTACTTGACCAATTACATCCGTAACGACGATATCGTTAACGCCTTGTACAAGAAGCTTGGACCTCCCTTGGGTAAGTAGTGGCGGTTTCATTCTCCGCCAAGCGCCGATAAATCGCTGATTTCAGTTTGGAACCAGTCACCTTGCTACATAGTGGTCCGGAAGTCCAATACGTTGCCCTCCGCAACATTCTCCTTATCCTCCAACGGCGGCCGGACTTTCTGAAAAATGAGATGAAAGTCTTCTTTTGTAAATACAACGACCCGATTTACGTTAAACTTGCCAAACTGGAGATTATGTACCGGTTGGCAAACGAGTCGAATGTGGATCAGGTGTTGCCTGAGTTGAAAGAGTAGGTGCTACGCGTGGAGAGTGGCAGGCGAGGTGAGGGTGATTCTGACGCGGCGGTTTTTGGTGTTTAGGTATGCGACGGAGGTGGATGTGGATTTTGTTAGAAAGTCTGTGCGGTCTATTGGTCGTTGCGCGATTAAAATTGAGAGTGCGGCGAATCGGTGTATCGATGGGTTGGTCGAGTTGATTCAGACAAAAGTGAATTATGTCGTCCAGGAAGCTGTTGTCGTGATCAAGGTTTGGATACTCGTATTTTCACTGTCGTTGTTTTGTCACTGGATCTGACGGCATGTTTTTGGCGGTAGGACATTTTCCGTAAGTACCCAAACCGCTACGAAAGCATCATCGGCACTCTATGCGAGAACCTCGACAATCTCGACGAACCCGAAGCGAAAGCCTCCATGGTGTGGATTATCGGGCAATACGCAGACCGGATCGAGAACGCCGACGAGCTCCTGGAACAGTTTTTGGAAACCTTTAAAGACGAAACGGCCGAAGTGCAATTGTCTTTGCTGACGGCGATCGTGAAGTTGTTTATAAAGAGGCCGTCGGTGGGGCAGGAGTTGGTGCCTAAGGTTTTGAAGTATTCGACGGAGGAGGTGGATAACCCGGATTTGCGTGATCGTGGGTTTATCTACTGGCGTCTCTTGTCCACCAATCCCGTTGCCGCAAAGGTATGGGGATGTCTCGTTACAATGCTGATTCTAATTCGACCAAAATCACACGTCTCTTTCCAAACAAGGCAATTGTATTATCCGACAAACCCGCCATATCGACAGAGACCGACAACATGGAGGGATCCCTTCTCGACGAACTTCTCTTGCACATTTCAACTCTGGCCTCCATCTACCACAAACCTCCCAGCACGTTCATTGGCGGCGTCAAACCACGTCGGCTGATACCCTCCAAAGCTTTCATCATTCGCAGCGGCCCACGCTCGGAATTACCAGAGGAGTTGCATGAGTGAGTGGTCGCTATGTTTTCCTTTTCCCCTCCTTTCCACGATTATGGTTGTAATGATATTACATTTTTCATGGTTTGTTCTAGGGACCCAAACATGTACAACGCCGGCCTCATGAGCAACCCCTACGCAAGCGACATTAACCCCTACTCCAACGACCTCACCGGTGGTGTTCGCGCGGACGGGAACTTGAACAACCTTCTGGATTTGGATATCGGCGGATTCGAAGATGGCGGTGGCGGACTGGGCGGCGGCGCAGATATCGGTGGCGCGTTTGATATGCAGTATGGGGGTGGGAACGCGTATGGCGCTGCGGGTGCGGATTTCGGTGCGATGCTGTTTGATGGGTTGGGTGACCAGAGTGGTGGACAAGGCGCGGGTGGGTCGGCGTTTGGAGCGTTCCAGGGCGGTGCTATGGCGTCGTCGATGGGAGGTCAGATGCTGCAGCCGGCTGGCGGTGCGAATGCTATGGGTTTGGCGGGGTTGGGTGGTTTTGGAGGTCCGAATTCGATGACGGCAGGAGGGATGGGCGGAGGGATGGGGGTTGGAGGATTTGGAACAGGTGGTTTTGGAGGTGCAGGAGCGCTTGGAACAGGCGCCGGTACCGGCGGCCTGAATGGGGGCATTGGCGGGGGTATCGGTGGGATTGGAGGAATGGGAAGCAATGTTGGCGGCGGACTGGGGGCCGACAGAAGTCTTGGAGGTCTCGGCGGTTTACAGACTGGCCCAACGCCGAGTAGTGGCCAGGCCACTGGTTCGCCTTTCGGGACCGCCAGCAACTCGCCGTTTGGTGCTGGATCCGGCAACGCCGTGTCAACAACTAACTCTCCGTTTGGAGCGGGGACGTCCAACTCGCCGTTTGCCGCTGCTGGACCCGCCAATGCAGGTAACTCTCCATTTGGAACGGGGGCGACCAATGCGCTGTTCGCAGGCACAACCCCCTTGGCAGGCGTTGGCGCTCAGCAAGGTTCATACTTTGCCATTCCAACAAGCGGAAGTAAGCCTGGCACACCTGGTCCATCCATAATGACCGGAACTGCCGGCGCTGTCGGATCCGACTCCTCCTCCCCGACATCACCCATAGCCACCTCAGGTCCACCTGCCGTTCTGGACCCATTCGCCAAAACCTCATCCTCGACACCAGCAGTTCTCGACCCCTTCTCCAAAACATCGGCAACCGCTGCGCCGTTGGCACTAGTCAACACCGGGGGATCCGCGAGATCACAACCATCACCGTTAACTCCAGTCAACAACCCATTCGCGGCGTCAGCTAAAGTGGACGCGTCTGCTGTTGCTGACGTTGCACCATTGTCGAACGCACTGAGAGACTTGTCGGTCGGGTCTGCTCCACCGGCTTCCGTCGGACGCGGGCCGGAAGATTTGTTTTCTTTGGCGATACAGTCGGGGTACGTGCCGCCAAAGACCCTCTTCCTTACCGCGCAGGCTGGGAAAGGGTTGGAAATTCAGGGAACGTGTAAGTGCTCTGTGTTTATCTGGTTGTTTCGGGAGAAGAGAGAGTGTGTTCATCGCTGATTTTGGGTATTTTCTCATTTAGTCGCGCGTCGGCAAGGGCAAATGTTTATGGACATGACGTTCACAAACAAGGCTTTGCAGCCGTTGACGGATTTTGCGATATTAT
Source organism: Borealophlyctis nickersoniae (assembly GCA_027604605.1). Classification (NCBI taxonomy): domain Eukaryota; kingdom Fungi; phylum Chytridiomycota; class Chytridiomycetes; order Rhizophlyctidales; family Borealophlyctidaceae; genus Borealophlyctis; species Borealophlyctis nickersoniae. Next base: position 14,376 of record JADGKA010000720.1, read on the forward strand.
TCAACAAGAACAGGTAGGAACTGGCCCGTACAACCCCACATATAAAACACCAGAATCTCGATGCCTGATCTTCTGGTTGTTTAGCTTCAGTTTGGTGCCAGGTACCCTTGAAGTCCGCTCCCCGCTCTTCCCCAACCAATCCGCGGAAACCTCGCTGAAAATCCGGGCAGAAGGACTTCCGCAATTATCCAACCCCGTCAACAGTAAGCTACACCTTCCTTAACCTCCACCAATACCCTGACCCACCACTGACATGATCGCATTTTTTTTGCTTATAAGACCTCCAAGTAGCAATAAAATCCACCGCCGGCATCGTCTATTTCCAAACACAATTCCCACTCTCGCTCCTCTTTGTCGAAAACTCGGCGTTGGACGCTCAAGCGTGGTTGCGTATGTGGAAAGACGAGATACCCGAATCCAACGAGACGAGAACGTCGGTTCCTAAATGTTCCGTCGCGAGTGTGGATGTGGCCAGGAATAGGTTGGCGTTGAGTAATGTGTTTACGGTTGCGCAACGGACGATTGATAATGTGGTGAGTTGTTTGTGGGGGTTTGAGTTGGATGTGGTTTGTTGAGCAGGTGTAATGTTGTGCTCATGACTTACATGCAAAATTCATTTTTGCCAGCCTCTGTTATATACCTCGGTACGGCTAACGGATGGATCCATCTTTTTGAGTGAGATCAAGTTCGAGCCGTCCCTATCATCCTGCGTGATTTCCACAAAGACGTATGCGACGCATCTTGTACCGCCGTTCCAGGAGGCTGTAACGGCTTTGCTGTTATCCTAAAGACAAGAGTTGCTGTTTAAATAGAATTTTTGAGATGTCATAGACATGACTCGTCTTTAGCAACAGGCATCTTTCTGCATGGAATGAATGCAATGGAGGACAAAAGGAAACGAAAGGCAAAACCGGGGAAGACGAAGGCAGAAACTCCGTTGAAGAAGCCCGTCGTACAGCGCCATCCTTGCAACCACAGCTTTCGGGTATAAAAAAAAATTTCGACCATTCCAACGAAAACACTTTCTGTACAAAGCTAGCCCCGCTCCCACCCCCAAACTGTGTGC
>JADGKA010000721.1:0-15422 GCA_027604605.1 Borealophlyctis nickersoniae
GAGCCTACCAGGGGTCGAACCTGGAATCTCCTGATTCGTAGTCAGGCGCCGTATCCATTTGGCCATAGGCCCGTGTTTACATCAAATGAAGGGCATGCGGTATAGGACCATGTCAGGGAGCTGGCTTACGAAATCTTCTCTGTTCCCACCTTTCCCCCGAGCTGTTCCCTACCCATTTCGGATTCTTCTCTTGCCTTCAATCTCAAAACAGCCACGTCATGTTCCATATCGTCAGAACTTCCCTTCCCCGTGCACCTTACCCGCGCCTCGTCTCCACCCTTCGTATTGGTCCCCCCCTTTCACGCACCTTGGCCTCCTCGCATCACCACGATAGCCATCACCATAAAGTCCTCGAACCCCGTGATCCTTACCCACGCCAAAAGACATACCAGGCACTTATCGTGGCAGCTGTCCTACTGTTTGGATATCCATTCTGGCAGATGACGGATCCAAAGAACCGAAAACAGGTGAACAGAGAGTGACCACCGAGGCGGTGAGTTTTTTCTCGTGAGTTCCTTTGGTTGCGACCACTTGGAATTTGGCGGGCGTTGTGGGTGGGTAAACAGACCACTTAACATACCATTTTGTTATTGTTCAGATTGCATGGTTTGCTGGGAAGCACCTCGACCGAACCCCATACCAAACGTGTCATATCCCCGTCTCTCCCCTCTTCATGTGGATCTGCATAGCATAGTAATACTTATATTTGAGGGAAGGAACAGAGGTGGATGTGTGGAGTGTGCATGGAAGCCTTAGATATGTTGGCGGCGGCAGCTGGAGTGCATTGATGGCTGCAAGGCATGAACGATTCATGATACGTCGCACCTCATTACCAACCGAAGGTCCCCGAACCAAAATGCCATCGAAAGATGCTGACGAACGGCAATTTTCACGAACGAGAGAGTGAGTCGCAAGCGTTTGCATGGAAAGCATTCGCCATTTTCTGAGCACTTTCCACCCGCCCTTTTTGATTCTCCCGGCTCTGCTGCTTGCTGTCATTTTGGAGCGTTTCGGTTTTTGGCGACCGGCGTCTGGGCAATGTATTGTCCAGGCCTGCCTGGTTAACTTCTTTCACAAACTCATCGCATCGGAAGATGGGGTCAATATACATAGAAACTATGGAACTCAAGCACCGGTGTCCAAGGGAACAAATCAAAATAGGTACAAGATATCACATATGACTGTTGGCCTTTTTCAAAGAACGGAAATAACTATACAAAGCGAACAACTGAGAAGCTCTGCACCTTTGTCTGCAACCCCTGCGAACATGTATTGGGTATCACTCAGAAGGCATGTGCCTATTTGGTTTCTCGGGCTTTCACGGCTTTCTGCACGACTTCCTGCAGGGCTTCCTACACTACTTCCGCCGCAACCCTTTTTTCCTCGACTCCACTGCTTCTGAGGCAATTTTATCTGCAACCGCTCCACCATTGCTGAAGGAAAATTCAAGGACCTTGTTCACGGTATGAAGGGCCATGCTATAGTCAGCAAACTCCAGGATATCCCGGTAAGCTTGTCCTAATGGAGACACACTGATCAAGCCAGAATGTTCAAGCATGGCTAACCGCAGAATGGCAACATTACCATTGAGAATTTCAAATTCGTAATGCTTTTTGAACGCATCAATGCATTCATCATCCAAGTTGTCACAAATTTCGTCCTTATTGCCGTTAAGGTACTTCTTTTTATCTGCGGTGATCACCTTGAAAGCCAACCGAGCAAGCAATACAAAAGTCTTCGCTTCTTCGGCAGCAACACCTAGGGACATGACCTCCTTGGTGTTGATGTGATAACCCTTTACGTGCCTAATCCACTTCTCCTGTATGCACACTCGTTAGCGCATCAGAATATGGCACCAACGAGAGGTGCTCACATAAACATAGTCAGCCCACGGGTTAGGAGAGAATTTGCGTGCGATGGGGCCAAAATGCTTTCTGACTTGCGGCAGGTTGTTCAGAGTTAGGGCAGGACGGGTTTCATTCTCGGTAGCAGCCATGTGATCTTCCTGAACGAGATTCCAGGCTGCATCTGGGAGGCCAGCCAAGTAAAACCATCTCCGTATGGTCTCGCTGGAGAATTTGAACCCGTTTGAGCGGTAGTATTTATACAACTCAGTAGCTGTTACGTCTTTCAGCCGATTCGCTTCCTGTTGATCAGCATTGGCGATTCTCCTGTTGTAAAGGGAATGGTAGTGGGTGCGGAGACCGAAGCAGTGGTCAAAGTCGGAGACCGGTAAATATGGGTCGCCTTTACTGTTGTAAGCGAGCATGGATGCAGGACGGGTGAAGCTGGTGAAGTTCGGTTGTTCAGAAGCGGACCTCCTCCCGTCGCGGCCTCGTCGCGTTTATTTAGACACATCCACCGGATTACGTAATCACAGTTGGCCGGACGCGTCCTGTATGGATAGTAACAAACCTAACTAACGTGCAGTCTCGCACTCGAAATGGCGGCGTCAGCAACAGCTTCACCAGGCTTCGTAAACATCGCAGCAGATTTCGTAGCGGAAGCAACGGAAGCCGCGGTAGTCCGCATTGCCGATATTCTTCGCCATCCCGATGATTTGACCAACAAGCTGCCCTCTGTGCGCAAGCGGTTTGCAATGGAGCGTGCTTCCGTGGATGCGCAGCTGAAAACTGCTGTTGAGAGTCAGTTGGACGACGCGCAGAGGGGCTTGGAAACGCTGCTGGTGGCACGGGAGGAAACGGCTAGGGTTAAAACCAATCTGTCGAGCATTGATCAGCTGTGTGCCGATGCGCAGAACACCATAAAGAACTACGGTCGAATAAAAAAGGTGAGCATGTGCTGTCCATTGGGAACTACTACCAAAAAGTTTGCCGATATGAAATAATACGGAAAGCCCCGGTGGCTAACCGTTTGATGCTCAGATTTCCCGCACACATCAAAATTTTGTAGCGACAAAAGCCATGGTGGAGCAATTCCAGCAGTTAAACAATCAAGTAGCGCGTATACAAAAGCTCCTTCAAGAAGACCTGAAAGAACCCAAAGGGCCCGCCGACAATCTCCTCTTGATTCATTATCAGCTACAACAGCTCGAAACTTTCCGAAACACAACCATGTCGCGCGCTCGAGGGTCAACGGCTGACGTACTCAACACCCTCCAAGAGTACTTCAAAAAAGTTGATCAGTTAGAGCAGGAGTTTGACGCTTACCTCTGGAAAATTGCCAGCCGCACCGTCGACCTCATCAAGGCTGGACATGCATCCACGGTCATCCAGATGGTCAAAATCATCGAAACAGAGGAGAGAGCAGACGAGATTGCATCGCTGCAGGAAACTGTTTCCCCTACTTCGTTTGATCCAGAGGCGCCCGTAAGTGACGTAGACCCGTCCCGCCCACGACCAATCAAGTCGTACCGCATCAAGTTTTTTGATGTGCTTCGTGAGGCTATCGGCGCAGAGATTCAAGACTTGTACGAATCTCTCCGGGATAACCTGCCTTACCTTCTGGCGGAAGCGGATAGGGTGGTGGAAAATCTCATCCTCGTACACGATGAATTGACTCCACGTTTCCCAAAGCGGTATAACATTTTCCATTTTTACGTTCTGGAATATCACCGCGCCATTTACGACATGGTTAACAAGATTCTGGGCGGGGAATTGGAGGCTGTAGAAATTCTCATGCTGCTCAAATGGGTGCGGGATTATTATGGGAGCATGAGCTCGCGGTTGGATGTGAGCGAAGAATTGCTGGAGCCTCGGCTGTTGGACGGGAAGGAGGAAGATTTGATGAACGAGTACGTTCACCTTGTTAGAACCAAACTCGGGGAGTGGCTTTCCAACATTCTTGGGTCCGAGACTCTTGATTTCCTTGAACGTCGAGCTGCGCCTGAAACCGATGGGTCGGGGCAATACCTCCTGACCGGATCCATCATCGTGTTTCAAATGTTCAACCAACAGGTCGACGTTGTAGCGTCGTCATCCCGGGGCCAACTCCTCTACGACGTTGTCACGGAATGCTGCGTCACCCTCGACGAATTCCACAAAGCGTGGATGCGCATCCTAGACAGCGAGTACCAAAAAGTCACCGAGCGGTCGCCAGACCTCGCCGAAGGTCTCCCAGAATACATTGTCGCCCTCGCCAACGACTGTCTCCGCAGCACCGAGTTCAGCGAAGCCATCAGCACCCGCATCGAGCCCATGCTCGAAGAACCTTGGCGCAGTCAAGCGACCGCCAAAATCAAACAGGCGCTAGAAGGATTCATGAAGGTCTCACGAAGATGCTACCAAATCCTCATCGACATCGTGGTTGGGGACCTTAAACCCGCCCTCGCCCTTTTCTACTGCCCCCAATGGTACGACCAAGACCTCATGCGTCTTGTCATTGGCACACTTGAAGACTACTGCGACGATTTTCGTCTCCACATGGCCGAATACCTGTTCAACAAATTCACTACAGATCTATTAGATAGAATAGTCCTCTGCTCCATCGAAGCCATGCGAAACAAGAATGGTAAATTCCGCATGCCGGTGGCGGCGGAGCGGATTCGGTCGGATATGGAGCGGCTGGTGGACTTTTTCTCAAAAATAAAGAGTCCGAAACGGGCTAAAGCGGCGTTTGACGTGATTGAGAAGATTTTGGCGTTTTTGGAGAGTAACCCGCGGATGGCGTTTTTGGACTTTTACGCGTTGTGGAAAGCATATCCGGATGTGCCGTTGGAATTCATAGAGTTGTTGTTGGGACGAAGGGATGATTTGGATAAAGGGCAGGTTAAGGAGGTTATGGAGATGTGTCGGACAAAGGCAAAGGAGGAAGGGGGCAAGTTGGAGCAGGTTCATCCGACTGTATTTAGTAAACTGGCGCCAGCGAAGTAAAAGAAACGATGATTGTAAACAAGCAATGGATACCCATGGAAGAGCGCAGCTTCACATCAGAAATTCCAAGCGAGGGCCAGTGCTTCAACCCGAATTTGCCGGGTGCACCAAAAGCAACACTTGCAATCATGCATAGACTCTGTCCCCGAATAGACGACTTCAATGGTTGATGTGTCATGGAAGGTCTGCATGTCTCTTCAGAGTGCGGACATGAATTCGACAAAGTCAACATAAGTTGCAAAATAGTTCATTTCATTCACGGCATTTATTACAATCAATATGTGAACTCAAAAATTTCACTGCCAACGAGCCTCCATCCTTACAATATAAAGAGTAGTTCGCCTTTCACTTCATTTATGGTCCATCACTGATTCGCATCATCCATCGCCTTGATTCTGCGTTCCACCATTTCCTTCACGACCACCAGGCGAGCCTCTCCGCCCGCCTTTCCAACAATCGCGTAGAGTTCATCAGAGACGGCCGGTCCCCGCCGTCGCACAAGCGCAACCGCCAAATCAAACGCCGCTTTGCGTGTTGCAGATTTTCGCGATACAAGACCCTAAAACCAAAGGAATCTTTAAATACATGCCAACTGGGCCGCTCAAGCAGTCACTCATACCTTCGCCACTGCTGTGACAACCACATGCTCATCAACCTTTCTAGCTTTTCGTTCCTCTTTATCCGCCTCTGATTCGTCTTCGGCTTCTTCTCCCATATCACCAACCAAGTCAACCCATGCAGGGGTGTTAAGCACCCGCCCAAGTATCTCAAAGCACACGCGGTAGCCAATATTGTCGGCCAAGGCACTTGCAACCGCGGCGCGCAATTGTGGCCCAGGGACAACTCTCTCATACGCTTTCAGAACAGCGTCAATCTCTATTGCGATTTCAAGCAGATCTTCTGCCGAGCACTAATAAAATGACCAGAATACTCAGCAACGGGTTTTAAAAATGGCGCATCATCGCTTCTAGTGTCTTACCCCTCCTTCCGTTTCGCACTTGAGAACCCCGAGCAGAACATCCGTCGTTCGATCCGTAATGAGGTCGAACTGGTTTAGTAGCAATTCCTTAAGCAACATCAAGCAATTCTTGACCACGGATGGGTTCTGCAGAGAAAAGTCGCCATCAGTTCGCGACTTCCGACTCTCCAGATTGCAAACAAAACGCGACGCTGATTGTTATCCGCTGACCTGCTTCTCCTGCAAACCACCCAAAATCGTGTCTAGTAAACCATGCGCCCTTGTCTCCCATAAACTTCTTCTCTTCTTTCGCGTGACCTGCACAACGGCCGCCATACCGGTTGGCGGCAATCCCAACTCTTGCGGTGTCAAATAATCACCGGGGGCTTCTCCCCATGACTCTTCTTCCGCCGCTGCAAACAAAACATCTTGCAAGTTGTCTGGTGACAACACCTTGCTGTCCCAGCTCAGACCACGTTTGGAACGCTCGCGTTCTTCCCGCCGCTCTCTCTCCAATCTAGTTGCAGTTACGCGGTTGGCTAATTCTTGACGGACAGCATCGATGACCGACAGTGGCTGCACCGTCGATATCGTCAATCCCGTTGGCGACCCCTGTGGTTTGCCAGGCTGTGTTTGATTGAGAGTGACAATCTTTTCGACGGCATCGGCAACTCGGTCCACGAAATCCGCGACAGTCTCCTTGACTTCCATAGGCGTCCCCACACTCCGCCGTCTCTCTTCAATCCGCTTCTCAACCTCCTGCGCCGCGGTCTTGACCACATCCTCCGGAACGGCCGGAGAAGGAACGCGGGTAGTATCCCCCGACATGTTCCACGTACTTCCTTGGGATTTGAGGCGCACACTGTCCCGCTTTCCACGCGACCAGTTAGTGTTTTGGGACTCTTCCAGACGGAGGGGCATCTTTTTGTTCTCCAGACCCAACCGTCCAGGGGTGGGTGAGGGTGTGGTAGGGGTGTTAACGGTCGGACTGCGGACACGAGAAGACGGGACGGGGATAGCGGAGCGCAGTTGTACCACTTGTTGTGAAGCGGGCGTATCGCGTCCATCTTCGTATTTGGTTTCTGAAGAATCCGGCGTACCGGACTCATCGATTGCCCTTCCACCATTGGACGCGGCGACCTTTGCAGCCAGCTGCATCGCGTCGTGGGACGTAGCGGGCATGGGCCCTCGTCTCAGTCTGCCAAGACCTGATGTTTCCCCAGCGGCTTCCGACGCAGAAGTGGCAGTGTAGTTGCTCTCACTCGGTGCACTCGCCGTTGGCTCACTAACCCACTCATCCGACTCGGTTCCAGCATGATGGGGTCCTCCACTGGGCGGCGCTTCAGGCTCTCCTTCATCCGTCTCCAAATCAGCAATGTGGCTCATATCCAACTCCTCCAAAGCCAAATCATCCACCTTCATATCATCACCTTCCCTACTGCGCGAACGAGACATGCGGCGATGTAATGCCGGCGTGATAAGCCGCAATTTGACTGGAGAGGAAGCTTTCGACACAATCGACTCCCTCCGGAGAGAGTCCCTCCTTACAGGAACCACCTTGAGTGGGGAAGGTCGCATGGGAGATCTGGGGATACGACGTGGAGTAACACCAGGCGACAGCGTCCGTCCAGGCATGCGAGGGTCGGGACTGGGCGGCTTTGCCTCTGCTATTTTTACAAGAGCGGACCGGTCGGCGAAGATGTCCTTCCCAAATAGCATGTTGATCACTCGTCTGTCTCCAGGTTTCAACCCCGATAATGCATTGTAGAATCCCTCTGGATTGGGTTCATGCATTGATTGGAAAATCCATCGCAGGTTGCGCTGTACGACGGCATCTGACTCTGCAGTCAATGGCGCGAGCCGAACCATCATCGTTTTCAGATCTGAAAGAGGAGTTCAACAGGACCATCCACAAAGCCGTTCAATAACCAGGCGCACTTACTGGAAATTTTGTTGACATAGGGCACCCACTCATCCCTCGTGAAGCTCGCAAGCAGACCCACGCATCCAACTTTCATCTTGAATCCCTTCCCAAACTCTGGTTGACTCAATCCCTGTGCCATGACAGCGCACAGTACTTCCGATCTGTATCTGGTCTTGCAGAGGTCAACGATTCTCGTACCGGATTCCAGTACGCCGGGTTTGACCTTGGCTTGGGGGACATAGACAGCTGCGGCTACTCTGGGAAGAATCTGCGCCAGTAATTCTTCGGGGACACCGTCGTTGCACTTGAGCAGTTCGTAAATTCCATCCAAGGACGACTGAACAACCTTGAAATGCGGGTCTTGCAGACCAGAAATTAGAAGATCGGTTGCCTTGCCCATCGTTTTTGATTTAAAGTCCTGGTGATTAGCATGCGCAACATACTGACGAATGGTTTCCTGCGCGTTGAACCGCGATGACCAGTCGTGGCTCCGATGCTTTTGAGCAACATTATTGATGTCGATCATAACTTCGTCGGGTTGATAGCTCGCCTGGGAGGTGGCGGACGCAGACGATTCCGGCCGTTTCAAGGCGTGTGCAACTGCCGCCGCCGTTGAGTTGAATATCTGGTTTATGTTTGTCGCACGGCGTTTCGGTTTTCCAATTCTAGTTGGGTCATCGCCACCGCGATTTCCTGTAGGAGAGGTCACATAGGGTGGTTCGGCTGCTGCCGGGATTCTCATGGCTCGTGCAGGGAGTTTTGTGCGTGATGGAAAGGGTTCAGGAGGGTCCTCCCGCAAAACACGTTGTGGGGCCCCAACATTGGTGTTGGAGCGACTCTGATTCGAAGGAGCGTCGGCTGAGAACGTAACGGTGCACGGGATGATGAGTGAGCAAGTGTCCAGACAACAAATCGGACAGGTTCCATGGGAGCACTTACCAAAAGAGCGGCTTGTAGTTTCCATAGCGGCGTACTGCTGCTCTAATACTCGCGCTGGACCGTTTTGTCTGGCACCCGATGGTCCACTTTGCCCATAAACATCGGAACCAGCGCCTCTTGGTGTAAATCTAGGTAGATTTGACGGGCCCGGAGTTTCCGGCTCTGGAGATAAACTGGGAACCCAATGACCGTCTTCCCGGTCTGCTCCATTTGCATCCAAAGGATTCAGCATTATACTGCTTGTACGGGGTCTCAGAGATCGTCCCCGGGTAGGAATAATCCTCGGTTTGATTTTAGTATCAAGCTTCAAATTTTTCTTGGCTGATGCTGAAAGTGTCAAGACAAAGCTGTAAAGGAAACCGATCAGAACGGAATTTCTTTTCACAGCCTTGTGTGCGGCAACCCGTCACATAACTCACCGGTCGACCCGTAGAGGAAATGACACACAATAGGCTTGAAACATTGTCTTTGCCTGCTCGCGAACTCCCGACTCTTGATCAGTGACACCTTCCCGGATTGCCACTTCCAATGCATCAATGCAATTCTGTAATCGATCTGGCTCATTTCGGTTCACTATTTCCACCAAGCACTCCATGGCGGTAAGCCGAAGAACTTTATTCTGACGAGCATTCTTCAAAGTGTCCAACAAGGCGAAAGAGAAAGACGGGATGCCGCTGGCTGCGATACAGGATTTTAAAGTTGAGTTGGCGCTCTTCATAGATACACTATTGGCACGAGCTGCCAGGCGAAGAACCACGGGACAAAAGACGTCTGCGAGGGCTTCGAAACGATCTCCGAGTGCGTCAGCTAGCGCTTCCACGAGAAGCATCGCCGTTCTGGACAAGCGCGTGCGATCTGAATTCAGCTAGAGATTGGATCAAAAACATCAGATGTCTTTCCCTCTCCAGCCCCTCATCACACATCCCGCTAGGGGATGCAAAGATACTTTGACAACCCACCGCGCTGCAGATAGGTTTGTTCATGCGGACTTTGACCGCGCCAACGAACCCTGGGAGATGCGAAGAACCTCTTGTAATCGCGGTAAATCGCATTAAAGCCTTCTCCATCTTTTGCCAGTTATCTTCAGTCTCCTTTTGCACGAAAATCATGTTGAAAGCGTTGACTTCGGCCTCAAGCTCGTGAGCAGCATCGAGCTAGCGACCAAAAGAATAGGCACAAGCAAGTCATTAATTTTGCCTAAGGAGCTGGTAAGTCTTATTGGGATTTCTGAATATTACCCGAATGGTATCGTATTGGTTCATGGTTGGAAAGTTTGGGACTGCACAAAGAGGAGGTGGGGCCGAGGGGTAAAGGAAGTTGAAATAGGGAGTTCACCAGGTCGGCCCCGAGTTGGTGGGGATGCCTCGCCGCCGCAATAGAGGACAGAGAGTAAGTGGTATTAATTGGGTATTTGTTGAGTACAGTACAGTAGTTGATGGAAGTGATAAGTAGTTTTCCTTTTGATGGTAAAAGGCAATGCATTGACTTTGAAACAGCAGCCAGAGGCGACGCTGAACACCCGGTTGTGGCGCTCCGGCAATTACCTAATCCGCTGAGTATCCGAACAACACCCAACCTTCCCTCTTATTGCACGACAAGATTCGATGTCGCGTCTTTGGTCCCCCCTGGTTTTTGCATGACCTTCATCCAGGGAACGGACCATCCTTAGATATCTGACCCCTCCCCCTTTCGCACCAACATAATGATCTCCACGGAACCAGTATCCGCTTACCTGCTAAAAACGTCTCATGCTCTCCTCTCTTGCGCCGCACTCACTACCGCTTTCGTGGGTTCATTCTACTTGTTCCCCGGCGCTCGGGCAAAGACGCGTAATGACCCTCAGGTCATTCGGCAAAGGTTCAAGGCAGTTGCTGGAACATGCGTCTTTGGTCCTCTCTTTCTTTGGGCTGTGTTAAAGTCCGCAGGTGCCTTTCAGGGAAAGGTGAGAGGCACCAAGATGGGGGCGCTGCCACAACCACCCCGTTGTAACAACTGCTGCAACGCGTCAGCCAATTTTCACACCTGTGTGCCGTGCGAACTCTAGTCTAGTTTCCAGTCACTGAAGACCCTTCTAGCTTGGCTTGGGATTCACAGCAAAGGACTCATTTCCGCTGTGATCCTGCCGTTGATATTGTCCGGATCCTTATTTTTGGGTCCCCTGGTCGCGAGCGGTTTGGATCAGGAACTTCCCTTCCAGAAGAACTCTCCCTTTGCTCGGCCAGGAAAAGATTTTAAGCTCTTGGCGCTGCGAAACTATGTGGTGGTGAGCCTATGTCGAACGATTGTAACGAATCCTCCAACCGTCGCTGAAGAGCCGGATATGTCTGAATCAACAGGGGCCCATAACGGAGGAGTTTATTTTCCGCGCCTGTATGGTACCGCTGCTTCAAGCCGCCGGGTTTTCGTTTTATGGGATCGTCTTTGGTCTCCCGTTATTTTTCGGCCTAGGTACATTGGAAGAGTTCTCCTGAGGTTGCAACTTGTAGTCGCGCTGCTCACCACCCGTTTTAGCCCATCTTCATCATGCATACGAGGTTTACAGACAACTGGGCGGGAGCAGAGAAGCATTGATTTATGCGTTTAAATCGTCTGGTATGCGTCGCTCGGCCAGTCAAACCACCTTGTGGCGGACTTGATCGGACTGCTAACGGTTTCCTTAGTCTTCCAATTTGGCTACACCACACTGTTTGGATGGTACTCCACCTTCCTGTTTCTCCGAACACGGACAGTCTTGGCGCCCATTATTTCGCACATTTTCTGTAACTTTATGGGATTCCCAGATTTGTCATGGACGCAGGAGAAGCGGAGGCGTATACGTATGTATTCAGCTGGTCGCTTGCCAAAGGCGACAACTTGCTTTTACTCACCATTTTTCCTCTCGTCGATTTGATAGTAATTGGAGCGTCGTACGTAGCTGGAGTCATTTCCTTCTGTTCGTTATTATTTCCTTTGACGGCAGCAAGTAATTTCGAAGGATTGTTATAAATTAACGTGGAAGAAAGGGTTTGGGTTAAATTAAAAAAAACCAGGGCGTTGACTTGAAAATATGAACGTCTTTGCATCCTCGTAAATGGCTTTCTCCCATCACAAACACACTGTCCAGCACCGCAGAACGATTGTGCGACGAGATGCCCAAACTAGGCCAAATGTATTCACAATAATATTATCACTCCCTCATCCGTATTCCTACAAGCGATAAAACGGGATGGGACGAGTACAGGTAAAGGAGAATGGTGCAAAATGAAATGGAAAAACTTTGCGTTGCAGGAAAGGTTCGTCAATTGTGACGCTGGTGAGACATTTACAGTTTCTCCTCCGCCTCTTTGTGCTTTTGCAACTGGAAGAAATTGTAAGGAACGAGAGTCAGCAGGGTTGTAGAGAGTTGGAAAAACTTTTTCGGCACAAACATTCCGCCCGCCAATCAACATAAAGTCGTCCTCCTCGCGCATACACCAAGAAAGCCAAAACGCCCACGAATTCCAGCAGATACTCACTTCCGCCAAGACTTTCTGTTTTTCAAACTCGCTTGCTCTCTCGACAACCCCCCATGCCACGCCACCAGCCCAAACGCTCAAAAGCAGTGTCGTGCCCACAAGGAACCCGGCGAAACCCTTGTGCAGAACGTTGGCTATCCGTGCTCCACGGGTGAGGGTGAACTGGTCTGCGCTGACTGTTCTGGTGTAAGCGCCGGGTGTGTTCATTGTTTTTGGAGTTGAGTTTGGGAGTGAGTGATGGGTGGGGTCGGACTTTGGCCTGATTTCACCTGAATTTGAGTTGAGCGGCGCTGCGCCACGCCCCGACTGCGCGCGCGCAACAAGCAGCGTGAGGTGTTCAATTTCGACACATTCCCCAAAACTTTTTGATGGGATATTAGGTGGAGGAGGGAGGGGTTGGGGGAAGCGAAGCGCCCCGCAACCCTCCCTCCTCGACTTTCACCGCAACTGGTTGTCCTGTCCAATCTCAAGCGCATGGTTGGATCTCTTGGACTTGGTGCTTGGCCATTTTTCGACAACCTGCGTTCAATTTGAGAATATTGGGTGGACGGAGGGGTTAGGGAAGCGAAGCGACCCGCAAGTGCGAAACAACAACTGCGAAACAAACAAATACAAAAAAACTGTCCCCAAGCGGGGAGGGGTTGGGGGGAGCTTCGCTCCCCCCAACCCTCCCTCCTGGACCTCCACTCGTTTGACGGCCATTTTTCGACAACTTGCGCTGGACGCCGTTGTTCGACAAACATATAAAACAAACAAAGATGCAAAAAAACTATCCCCAATCGGGGTATCCATTTCAAGATATTGCGTGTCATCCTTGCACAGGGAGCCATGCTAATCTTCTCTGTATCTTAATCCAATTTAATTGATGTCAGAGGAACCGAAGTTCTTGACATTTTGCTTTACGGGAGCTGTCCTATTTATACTGTTCCCCAGGAAAATGGCGCAGGGAGTTCCCAGGCTCGGTGGGGAATCTGGCCAATCGTTGTTGGGCTCAATTTACTTGCTTTTCGTCGAGGGTCATCTGGAGTCATGCATCCAATTTTGGAATCCGCGGTATGCGCTCCGCGCATACCGCGGACCCGACCGAACCGACGTACGTTTTTTTGTTCCAAAAGGGGTGTATTTGGACAAGCCACTGCGCCCGCTGTGCTGCGTATGTATGTCAGCGCTACCTCCGTGGCAAAACCTTACTCAATTTCCATCTTCACCATCTACGCGCATTTTTCTTGACAAACGTCGTTCCATTCCCGTTTGTTTCGTTCCAGTAGGGGTGTTAGAAGGTTAGATAGAAGTTTTCCATCAACCATGGCCCGCCCCAGCAATATGCTGCTTCATGCATATCGCGGACATAATCGACGTGTAACTGCCCCCGCAAGCGAAAGCTGGTCCCGGTACCGAAAAAAAGGTGCAGAAAAGGGTGATAGAACGCTCACCCAATTTGGGACAAGCCACAAAACAAAAAAGGACCAGGTCCGAATTGTTCGGACGGTCCGCCGCGGCGGGCCTCGGATGCGTAAGTACCGCTGACGGCGTCCCCTGACGGCGTCCTGCATTTATAGGTCTACTGTAGATAGGTAGTATCACCAACCCCCCAACAAGCTACCTTGATAATTCCTTCACGCCCTCTATTACTTGACGCTCCATCATTACCCATCAATTTCCTCAATTACAAATTAAACCACCCGTTCCACAGTCCTCCGATCAATCCTCTTCCCGCCACTCCATACCCCTCATCCTTCACCTCCCACCGCGCTCCCAAAAAAATGCCAACCCTCGACGGCAAAGGATTCCCCCTCTTCATCCTTGTCGATGGCGTAACCTGGCAGAATGAATTCACATACCGTAAAGGAAGTTCGGGGGCGACAGAGGCCAGGTACATTGCCCTCGCAAAGGGGGAGACGATGGTCATCCTTGAAGGGACTACCAAGTACTACAAGCTTGGGGAGGCGCTCTGCAAGGGAACAGGACCTGGGCCTTGAAGTGGTATGGTTGTGACTTTTGGAGGCGCTGTGTAGGTGGACGAGGCCTTGCCGTTGTGAGTGTAGGGGAGAAGGTTGAGTGAGCGAGTGAGAGCGTAGGGAGAAGGATCGAGGGAAGTGTAGGATGTGGCGGGTCACGCTATGCATGCGGCAATGTATATTCGAATATATATAAAGTGATCCCCCGGTCATGTACTCAGTGAGTCCATCGGAGGCACTGACTGGACGAAACCGCTCGACCACGCGGACATTTTGAAAGGTCCTTACAACGCATGGGAGCGCACATCCCCACAAGTACCCACTTGGACGATTAGGCGATAGTCCCTGTTACTACCAAAAGCCCAAAAATAAAGATTAACCTCCAAATTGTAAGTACAAAGGATTAAAGTATATTTCCCTATTCTGCAGGAGGAATGACCTACGAGACTTGACGCCAAACACACGAACCACCATTTTCTCTGTCGGATGCCATGTCGCGTTCTCTCGAAGTGGGGGCAGCATCCTCGAAAATGCAAATCTCCTTCTTCTTCGTTTACATCAATAGTCGTCCTTACTAAAAGCACAGTAGCAGTATATTATCGTCCTGCAACTCTCTCTGGTTGCCGGCGCGTTGAGTGCCAACGATGGGTCCCGCAAATGCCGCCAAACAAAATCATTGACCAGTATCCGACTTCCGTCTTCTGCGACTATGATTGTTCTCAGTCCAGCCTTTCGTGGAAGTTGGAAGGAAAGCTCCCCCCTACTTCGCATCTTTGTTTGGTTTTGATCAATTGGTCACATCATATTAAGGGACAAAGAAAATGGTGAAACGAGTACCCACTGAAGCTACTGACAGGAAAAGTCAGGCCTGGGTGGGGAAAAGCAGGTTACCAAAACGCAGAGTGGCGGGAAATGAAAGGCAAACGTCCAATGGAACGGTTGGCATGGAAAACTTCTCTGCTCGCTCGCTGCCAAGGCAGCTTAGATGTATCAATTCGAAGGTTATCGACAAGGGAAGTAAAATGTCAATTCAAACTCTTGATGATTGTCGGTAGCGATTGGGAGTGAACCGGGCACTGCAATTTTCAGCGAACAGAGTGCATCTTTACACGCATGTTGTGGCGGCCATACGGCAAATGATGATCGTCCAACCGACATGTAGCACAGAGAGGTTTACATTATTCACAATAGATACATCTAGATACATCTAAAGACCGCCCCCTCCCATCCCTCTTGCAAACTTCCTCGCATGAGCATCCCGCCTGTTGTGATTCCCGACCCGCGCCTTATTTCTATCTTTCCGTGCCCTGTTGGCCC
>JADGKA010000722.1:0-15395 GCA_027604605.1 Borealophlyctis nickersoniae
GTATCGAGGGTTGGGGGTGGTGTTTGGGTGTGTAGCTGTACGGGAGGTGTTTGGAGGATTGCAAGACGGGGGTGAGGACTGGGCTTGGAGGTGAGACGGCCGAGGATGGGGATGCTGTTGTCGGTGGGGAGGAGAGTGGGGAGGATGCGGGTGCTTCCGAGACTTGGGCTGCGGGAGCGATGGCGGGTGTTGATGTGGATGTTGTGCTGGTGGGCGGGACTTCCATTTTGCCAAAGCTTTGTTCAAAGGGGTTGAAGTCGCCTGCTGCGTAACGGGTCATGATGCCTATGTATGAGAAGGATGTGAAGAAGAGTAAGTGATACCGTACATGAAGGGATGTCAACGCGAAATGAAAAGGATACCGCAATTGCTTACCAGGTGTGAAACGAAAGTCTGAGCACTCTTGCAGAAAGCGAGTTGGCGTGGCAATCACTTGGTCTGATCAAACGAAGAAGATGAACAACCAACAGTCAGTATTGAAGGTTTGACGGGTATCGTGAACAATCCGTCCATCCTTTTGAACTACGAAGCTCAACACGGCAGCATCCGTTCGACTCCAGTATGACCACACCATGATCACATCGTGCAGCGTTCCCACTCGTCAACGCAGTAGACGACAAGCTCATCGGTTCCCACCCAAAGCTTAAGCTTAACGACCCCGTCAGGGATCTGGTCTTCCGTCCACCTTCCCCATTCTAGACACCCCACGGTACAGGACCCTATCTGCAACAAAGCAGCGAAGATCCCCACTCACCATCCATCATCGAAGATCCTCCAGGGGTTGTCGAGAATGGGAAGAGAGATGGAGTCGGGAGGGCGGGTATGGAGGAAGTGGTGGAGGAAAAGGGGTCGCGGAAGGCGTTCATGACTGTAGTGACGAAGGAGGACGATAAAGGTATTGCGTTTGCAGAAGTAGGGGTGGTGACGACGAAGGTAAGGTGGTTATTGTTTGATGATGAAGTTGAATAGAATGCGTAGAGTGACGATGATGATGGGTGGAGACGGTGGGAGATGGAGCGAGAATGGGTGGGGCAACGAAGGGATGTCGAGGTGCGAAATGAATGAAGAATGGATTGTTTTTTTGTGTGGGAAGTGTAGAGGGGTAGGGATAGGAAAGAAGGAAGAAACGAATCCTTGGGTTAGCGAAAATGACCGAATGATGATGGGATGACGACCAAGAAAGAACCCAACGCACGGCGACGACGACGGCGGGGGAATGGAGACGAAACAATGGGTGGTGGGTGGTGATGACGATGACGATGATGATACCCATCTCCAATAACAAGCACGTCAAAGGAAACTTTTTCTTCCCTTTCCGCATGCGTGTTGAAATCCTCCACCACCCATCCCAATCCTCCTCATCATCATCATCACCCTCGTCGTCCTCCTCCATCAGTATATAAGATACTTACAAAGGTCAGAGCCGTTGAGACACTCCATGGTATCGGCCGGGTATTCAGGCATACACTTTGAGATTGATTGTAGATGGATTTGAGTATATGAAAAGGAGTTAATGAAATGGGTTGAATTCAGCGCAGGATTTCTTTGTTGGTCGTGCGGTTGTTTTTTGTTGTTTGTGTGAAAATGGGATTGATTGTCTGTTTGATTGGTTTTGGGGGGGAATGACGAAAGCGCGGCTTGCCCTTTTATACCACTCTTACAAACATATGTGTGTAACCCTGTGTAACAGTTATGGGCCCCTATGATGTCACCCAAATGGTTCAGATCGAATGAATGGAACGCGATCGAATCCCCCGATTTTTGCCTTTTCGGTATCCAACGCCCAGTAACCTGCTATCCACTCCTACTATGAAACCCGTGCACGCACCGCCATGCTTATCGGTACCGCATGATGCTCTTGTTGCTTTCATCCACGTTCGACCCGAACGAATATTATTTGCCAAGGAAACAGAGCAAGGAAGCGCTACACGGTCAAAACATGACAGGAAATGCTTTTTGCGTACGAAACGGAACTGATGGTGAACTGATGGGGACAACATGATGGCTGTTTCACGGCGACAAGGCGGGTTTGGAGCTTGAGCATTATCTGGGTGCCCAATCAAGACAATTCCCGTGAGCTTCAGCGCCCGAAAAGCATAATTCAACTCAAATGGCAGAACGGATATCGGGTATCAAGCCATGTTGGGAACGTAATCCTCCTCTCTTTTTTCTTTTGCGGGATTCTCGAAAGTCATTGCCGCTTTCAAGAGCCATCCGTGTAAGCTCACGGAATCATCGAAAAACGAAAAAAAGAATGTCCGGCAAAAGAGTAGACTCGCAGGGTGATCGGGATATCCACCGTCAACTGCGCTTTCCATTGGACATCTGTCTCTCACCAAACAGATGTTGCCAGTGCCGTGATAGCTCTAAAATTGATAATATTATTTGTCAAGGAAACCTATTTACGGAAGCGAATACAGTGAAATCCTATACTGTTATGCTTTCACGGCGACACTGCGACAGGACTGGTTTTGAACCGCCAGCGTATTTTCTGATCTCCAGTCTTCACTGACCGCTCTTCACTGATGTGGGCGCATAAATTGTTGAAATGTGATTGGAGAATACAACAAAGCGGTCAAAAGGTCAAATCCAAATCAATTCGCATAATCAATAGCGGGGTATCCATCCGGATGTTCGTCACCGCATGAACGAAAATTCGGCATTTTCTTTTTTCTTATGTCGAGGTTGATCTTGTTGTAGCCAAAAGTAAGCGCACACTGCCTGTCTTTCTCGTTTCAAAACTCCATTTAGCTTTCTTTCACTGTTTAAATATCTGCCGTCTCTTTTCAGATATTGGCTGTTTTTGAGAGCAAGTCAGTGACCTCCTTTTCGCGAAAAATGAAAAAAAAACCGTTCGACCCATCAATCCATCGTTACTCGCAGTTGATCGGGGTATCCACCCTCAACTGCGCTTTCTCCTTTGTCATTTTGACAACCGTCTCTCACCAAAAAATATTGCCACTGCCAATGGTTAGTCTAATACTATGTGATCTAATACAGAATTCTCTACCCGCGGCAAAGAGCATGCACGAGCCTGCCCATACTCTGAATCCTGCAACACTCGCCTTGCCACGGCATAGCATCGCGGAACAGCATTCAGTTAAATGAAACGGTTGTTATAGTTGCATCAGAAATTCAACCATTCGTGACAAGGCCACAATGACTGACTGATACTTGAAATGTACGCAACGGACGAAATGCTTTTTTGTTGCCCTTACATTTCGCGCGAATCCATGAAAAGGAATCAGGGAGACCCGTGAGCTGGACAAAAGAGACATAATAGGCCAAGCGCCGTATTACTGTATTGCTCAATGATTTGGTTGGGTACGAGGGTATCCATTCGTACATAATTCGCAATTTCCCGGGGTATCCTTTTTTTGGATGGAAACCATTACCCCGATCATTCAAAAGCAGGAAGTCGAGGCGTACTTAGTCCTTCATAGTACGACTGCCCGACGAGCGTGTCTGGGCACAACCTGCGCGAAATCACAGCAACATGGCATAGACTTTGCTTTGCAGCGTTTGATCATCACAGCGCAAAACTTCAATCCAAATCATGGGGAAGTTTCAATTACCGGAAGGTTATGGAAGCCAATTTTTTTCCGTTGCACTTGCATTTGATAGGAATTGTTTGCACCCATTTGTGGGGGATCAGGATACGCGCAAACCGTCAGGAGGACTGGGATATACCTTCACTTAAATTTCGTATGAAGGTGTCCACTGTTCTTGGGCAATTCAGCGCAGTTTTTTTTTTGGCTTGGTTGAAACACCATGGTTTCAAGCACTGCAAACCAAAATCCGACTTTATGGGAAACCGGAATTTGCAAACGTCCCGGTCGCCACTTTACGTAGTTTGTTAGACAAAGTTGAGCTACATCACGGCTAAAGGTGCAGCAAGCACTGCGTGCGCGAGCCCATGGTTAGAAAAAAAGTATATTACAGCCACCGTTCTGTTCATGTGGGAAAGCGGACGCGACCCCGCTCTCCTACGCGCGTTCCATTCAATTGCCCGGCTCACTCAAACCCAACCGCCCTTCTGAAACGCCAAGTGGAACGCTGATACGTGCGAGAGAACCGCTAATGATGAGTTCCCCGCACGATATGGAACAACTCATACAGTCAAAGTGGGGATTCCTGACGCGGGTTGTTGGCCGAAGGCCCATACTCGCTGCTCCGACGAAGTTGGGATCGTTGTTCTTTTTTCGTTGGCTTCCTTTGCGGGAGGGAGTACGGTACTAAGGAACTACATGAATAGACACCGCCAGAGGCCACGTTGAGTGGTTGTTCTCGGCGAAAAAAAAGAGGAGGACGGCTAGATGGAGGATTCGCACAAACGGTCTAAACCGATGCATGGTGTGCGTTATTCATTCGACGGGATGGTGTACCATGCGGCGGTACAAAACACCACCTGTAGTGCAACTTTCACATTCCCGTCAAGTGGGGGAGGTTTCCGGGTAAAGTATGCCGTGGCGAATAACTAAGTGGTTGTGCCTGGCAAAGGAAAAAAAGGAGCAAGGGAGGCTGTAGGGGAATCGCACAAACCGTCTAAACCAAAGACTGGTGTGCGCTGGACCGTTTGACGGAATGTTGTACCATAGGTAGATAGGGATTGTGTACCCTACGACTATGCAAAATGCCGCGTGCGTGTATGCGTCGCTACCACAAGCGGGAAGTCTTCCGTGTGGGGTGTGCGTGCTACGCAAAAAAGAAAACGCAAACAGGTGGCGTATACAATGAGTTGGGTTTTGTTCCACCTATACTATCGACATGCAGAAACAGCGGATGCAGTGGGCGGGGCATCACACTATTGTATAAACGAAGGTGTGTCCGTTTCAAGGTCTACTTCCCTCATTATTCTCCCGTACACTTTTAGACCACCAAAACTCATTCAACTACCGGCTGTCGACATTTGACGTCACGCATTTTCCTTGCGTGGGGTCGCATCAATGTAATCTCGTCGTACCAATGTTTTTTTTTTGAGTTCCGTTGCGTAACTACAGTACTAAGGAACGCACCTAGAAGCCCTCAATGAACACCGCTAGGTACAAAAACCTTTTGAGTGGGTGTTCCGGCACAAAAAAAAGAGAAAGGCTAGGTTGTGGGAAGGATCGCACAGACGGTCTAAACCACAGACCCGTGCGCGATGGACTATTCATTTCCTGCTACGACGAGGTGGTGTACCATTTGAGTGTACAAAAATGGCGCGCCCTTGTATGCGTCGATACAACTAGTGGGGGAGTCCTCGTTTGGGGCATGCTCCCAAAAAAAAACCAAACCAGGACAGACAGAACTCGGGCTGGGATTTTGTACCATCCGTCGAGTTTAGAAACAGTGGAAGCATCGGTCGGTCGAATGCGGGGCATCACACCGTCATGTAGACAGAGGTGTGTGCGGTTCCAAGGTTTACTTTTCGTCAACAACGTCTTGACCGCCCCATACACTCGAAACCAAGCAAAGCAATGCGTCCAAACCCCATTTTGACTCCATCTCGCGCATTTTCCATGAGTGGGGTCGCATATGTTCATTCTTCGCGCGCCTTTTTTTGCCCCACCTCGCCTAAGCAGCGAGCCTTGCAACCGCCGCAATTCCGCGTCCATTGTATCCTGCGCGCGCAGTCCACCATATGTTTCGGTACTTGAAAGCAAAATGCCGCAAGGACCGTTGTACCTAGCCCGTTGTCATTCATGGACTAAACGGGCAGTACACCCCCAAAAAATATCCCCGTGGCGTCGTTTTTTTCTTCCGATGATCGATATCCACGGTTTGCTAACACTGTACCCCCCAGTGAACGATCGGAACGCAAAGAGACATAACAAGAAGGATGGATTCACGGTTGGATGTGCGGAATCACACCGTCGCTTTTTGGTTTGATTTCCTGGTCATTCAACATCTTCACTGCTGCGGGCACTATGGACCACTCGAAATCAACTGAAGTAACGCGTCTTGGAAAAGCATTCTGAATCCGATTCACGCATTTTCCATGCGCAGGGTTGCACTAGCCCTTCTGAATCTTGGCAAACCATTTTTTGCTTCCGCGTTCAAGGGTCCCCGACTACGCGCTCAGTTCACCAGAGTTTGTCTTTGAAAAGCAAATGCTGCAAGTGCAGTCGTACCTACCTGGCTCCCCCCCCGTGCTGGGACATACCCGCGGATGGGGAATATCACCCCATTGACCGTGAATTTTTTTTTCTTTCCGATGACCGATATTCAAAGTTTACTAACACAAGACCAACCAGTGGACAACCCACTGCACTCACGCTCCCCGGAGAGGTTGTTGAAGTCGGATGTGGCACATTCTACTTGCGTGGGGTCGCATTGTGACTGTTTGGCGGAGTGGTTTTTTTGACTTGAGCTTGCTCAGGTATCCCAAGCGCGCGATTCCACTTCATCATCCGACTATACGCGCAGTATACCAAAAGAGGACAGGACCGTCGTAGACATCCCATTCTTCCCTCCTGTGGAATAGTACCCAGATCGGGAATACCCCCTCCTTGGCATCTTTTTTTCTTCCGATGACCGATACCCATAGTTTACTAACAAAGCACCACTCAGTGACCAGTTCAAACCCAAATAGAAGCAGTCGGACACGAAGAGGAGTCTCGATTTTCCCAGAAGCGGATTGACGAGGCTCGTTTTGCCTGTCCCGGAATTCCCGACAACTGCTATAACTGTGCGATCGAGCTTTGTTGCTTTTGAAGAATCCACCTCTGAGGTCCATAAGGGCTCGTTAATCGTCACGACCACGTCCTCTAAAGGCAATTCCGAGACTCGATGCAAAATGGTCCGAAATTGCGTATCGCCATCTTACGAAATGGTTATTCCTCTTTTTTTAGTCTCGCTCTGTTGATGGGTATATTCGGTTCCTTCTAGATCTGCAAATGATAGTTTGCCATCCATCAGACAGTGGAAGGCAGTGGCGGTTAAACATTGGGTATCAAACCGTTGTGTACATAAGGATACGTTTGCCTTTCAGATTTACTCCGTCATTATTCAACTCTCGTCACTTTTGACCACTGGAAACCCACTGACTAACATGGCGGCATCTGATGTCGCGCATTCTACTTGCGTGGGGTCGCATAGGAGGCGGAATGTATTCTTTTTGACTTAAGCTTGCTCTCTGAGCAACCGTGCAATTACCACTTGTCCCAAGTAATAGCGGGTTGTTTGGGACCGCGCGGCGCGGGGTTGATGTTGAGGCGCAAAAGATAGTAACGTAGATTGTTTGATTGGGTGAGAAACCCTCATCGGAGTTAGACATGCACACTCTTTATTTTTTTTTAAGTGGAGTCACTGCGGCATCGCCTTTACGGAGGACGTCAACGCCTGCTGAAATAATGGATGATGCATTTGGAGCCTCGATTCTTGCTGGGTAGGCATATATCACTTGAATGTGGCACGTAACACCACAAATAAAAGCTGGTCCGAAAAGCTTTGTCAATTGGCACCCGCCCATTTTCCATGTGGCGAGCAACTGGTTGTTTTTGTCGTTCATATCCCTCCTTTTTTTTTCTCCTCTCCGTCACGCACAAGCAGCGGTCCATGGCCGACGCGCAATTTCTCCACCTACCTATCATCCGACTACGCGCGCAGTCCACCAAACGGTCCAGCCATCGCACCTGCCGCATGAATAACATCCTTTTGACATACGTTCCCAATATATATATCTCTTTTGTTCGACAACCGCTAATCCCGTGCTAGTAAAAGCCCATGATGCAACTATCAACAGTACCCACCACGCGCGCAGTCCACAAACATGGCACAACACTGCTACGGTCATTGCTCGTGGCCTGTTTTCCTCCACTGGTTCTCAGTAGTGAAATTTTTTGTTCCCAAGGCAGATACGCGACGCACATTAATATGCCAGCCAAATGAAGACTGTCCGTGGGTTGGATTGGACGCAAAGAAACACCAGCAGAAATGCTCGGGTGGGCCTGAGGTTCGTTTACTGCGTGTTGTTTGTAGGACTTACTTTTTCAGGTTTCCTGCCAGATAACGCACACCAAATACTAAAAAATTTCAACTATGCAGTCGTCGAGGTGATTTGAGCCCATGCTCACGAAGCATAGGAAAGCCACTCATCAGACTCATCTGTTTGATCATATGATAAGGAACGTCTGAAGACAGTGCCACCCTTAGTGGTGATCATGGGAACACAATCGCGCACAACAAAGAAAGTAACACTGGGAGAAGATGACCGGAAGCATGAACACTGGGAATCCGCCCCAATATGAACATGCGCTACATTCTTGCGTATGTGCTTGGGTGTTGGTTGATAGAAGGTTTAGAGTAGTGCAGATTTGACGCGCGGGGAAGCCAGAATGAAGAGTGCTGCGCGCGCGCGCAGAAAAAAGGAACATCATTATCTAGCTTGAGGCGACAGCATTCTAAGGTTACCAGCGCGAACCTGGTCCCTCTGGGATGCAATCCCCTGTTTCGTGCTAGGTTGCTGCAATCTTTGTATACGAGGTGCAGACGAAGTATTGGCCGGCGTAAACGGCACAAAAACAAGAAGTGTTGGGGACGAAAAAAATATGTCTTAAATCCGCCTTGGCTCTTGTGGTCTTTGAAGGCATGCAAGCCTCAAACGCGAAAGCAACGTAGACGCGCGGCAGGCTGTGCATTTCGTTTTTGCTGGTAGTTGCTGAATTCGCGGTGCCAGCAATGACCGTGGGCACCAAAGAAAAAACGCTCAACGCGAACGGTAATGGCGGGGGACACCAAAAGCTATTACCAGCGGGCACCAAAAATAATTGTTGCAGGCCGCAGAAGCCAGAAGCGGGCCCGGGGCGAATCAGGTGTAACACCCAACCTCAAATTGCGCCTCAAGTGCAAATGACCCGGGCAAGAAGTACTTTTGACCTTGAATTGATGGTTCGCGAGACCATTTTTCCGCACAATGCCTGCTGGAAGTTCCCGAACAAAAAAGGATTCCGGGTCACCGATTGTAGGAGGTCGCAGATTGTAGCAAGTCCCACACTAAGCCAGCCCTCAAATATGCTACGAGCATGACATGAGCCAAGTATGCATGTCTGCGTATCCTGGTTCTCCATTACCGCCCTTGTTGTCCTTTTGCATTTTCTAAACATTCCCGTGCGCGGACCCAGGAAAGAACGGTCAGGCAAGGAAAGAACGGTCCGGCATGAAAAAATTGGCTCAACCCCGCCCATCAAAATGTCAATATTGAACTTGAAACAATTTTCTATTCTGAGCAGCCATCTCATCGTAACTTCAGTCAGTGGCCTGACATGGTGATATGTCAAGCAACAGAGAAAAGAAAGGCAAAATGATGCTTAGAAAATCACGGAAGAAGAGAGACACCAAAAAGATGCTTAGAAAATCACGGAAGAAGAGAGACACCAACAAGATGTGCTTTGGAATGCCGTGCGTGCACGGCGTACAGTTTTGAAATACGACCAAGGTAGCGCTACACTCACAACGACTGCGCTGGGTCAGCTGACATGCCATGAAACTTTCTTCATCGTACTCTCTTTGGCCAATGATAGTTTGGATTGAAGCCCAGATAGGCAAAGAAAGCACCCACAGGGGACAAAAAAAAACTCACGGTCGACGCCTGCATAATTGAACCTGCGCGATGATGCGACCATCCCGGTTCGGACTTCGGTTCCGGCCCGCTCACTTTGATTATCCACTTCGTGATGACGGGAAAAGGACATTACTACCGTTCCGTTATTGAGAAGCAGCACCCGCTCATTGGAGCTGAGAGAATCGCGATCGTCAAGCGCATTGTGAAATGGAAAGGGAAAAAGTTGTGTGCCCATACTGCTACCATTGCGATGGACCGAAACGGGTAACATCACTCGCAATATCCCCGTGAGGCTTGGAGGCATGCGGTACGTCCTGCGAACATCAGATCGTCGCTCAAGTGGACTCCCAACACATTGTGAATCTTACGGAACGGTGGGAAGTCGTTTTAAATGGAGGTTGCGGCCTTCTTCACCCCTCATCCTGGTCCTTTGATTTTCAGGTCGCCTGCCGCCAAACCATCCTGATGAACGTAAAAGTACCCGGGTGTACATACAGGGGCGTTTTGGAATTTCTATAACTCACCCGACAAGTGTTTATTCAAATCAAACGGGTTCCGCGCAAAATTGAAAGAAGTGCGGGAATTGATGGGTACCCAATGCTTGGACTCCTCGTTCTTTGCCCGTCTATTGACTCGGCTCTCTTTTCTTCGAGTTTCTCAAAAAATGGATGGACCAGCGCTGGTCCAAGTGCGCGACTTCTGTCAGCAGCTACAGAATTCCTGGTACGGACGGTTTTTTGCGCTGGCATATTTACATTTAATTACATTTACAGGTCATTCGGAGGATCATGTGGGAAAAAAGGATAACTTCCTGCTTGGAGGGTTTGTGGGGTTCACTCCTTAACAGTGGGCGGACTGGTGTCGTTCATTCGTGTCCATGACCATTGCTTCCGCATCCCATGAAGAGGGCATTTCAAAATGTTGTATTTTACAGCCCGAGAGTACAAAACTTCCAAAAAACGGAGATCAGGCTATGGATACAAAAACGTTTCTTTGGCCAAAGGATGATAGATTCAAAGAAAGGCCAGCCTTGCCATGTAGATCACAACACTATAGAACATAACTATATGACGCGGAGTTGAGGATACCGAAAATGCACTGGAATGAACACGCAGACCGCGTCACTTCAAATCGCTCGCAACCCAAACTCTACACCCAAAATCACGGAACCACCAAAACAATTCATTTAACAGTTGGGAACCCTTCCACCATAGAAATCCTTCGACTCAGCGCTCCGACTCTTGCACGGCGTGCCCCTGCGAGAGCAAACACCGCAATCGTCCGAGTGGAACGTTCCGCA
Organism: Borealophlyctis nickersoniae; assembly: GCA_027604605.1. Lineage (NCBI taxonomy): Eukaryota > Fungi > Chytridiomycota > Chytridiomycetes > Rhizophlyctidales > Borealophlyctidaceae > Borealophlyctis > Borealophlyctis nickersoniae. The sequence continues at coordinate 10,845 of JADGKA010000722.1, forward strand.
GGTGCAGACGGTGTTCGCGCGGGGTGGCCACGCTTGAACGTAAGTCTCGTACCCGGAGGCGCTGTAGTGTTTGTTCTTGCAGGCCGTGCCGCAGGCGAATGTGCCGAGACCGTCGATCGAGCACTTGCGGTCCCAGCAGTCGGCGAGGGCTGGGGTCAAGGAGAGGAAGATGCAAACGAAGATTGCAATGAGGTGGTTGATGTACTTCATTTTTGTTGTGGTGTGCGTGTCGAAGGGGGACGCTTGGTTGAAGATTTGCTTGTCGAAGGGGTTCGTTTCTTGGAGGGTCTTCCTTTTGTAGGGTTTGCTTGTGGTGGGCGGTTGTAGGTTTTTAGGTGGTGGAGGGGGAATTGGATCCGAGGCTAACTTGCGTGGAGATCACAAACAAAAGGTGAGGTCACGGATGAGAGTGGGGAGGTTTATACGTGCGTGGTTCTGGCGCGGACATCAAAAACTGCATCAAAAACCACGGTGGAGACGTGCACCGCGGTCACTGCGGTCACGTAAACAAACACAGCTATACATTACGTAAACAAAAAGACGGCTCCGACTGCTCCGTCCGAGGGTGGAATGTCCGCCACAGTTTTTGACTAACAAAGAGAATTCCACGCTCTACGAGTCATCTGAAATTCCATGGAAATTTCACGAAATTCACCGGTGGACATCAACGCCGCAGCCATGATTGAGAACAATAGGGCGGAAGCGATTGTCCAAATGAACGTCAGCCCGAGGTTTAATGTAACAGTAGCCGTAAGTGTCTTACGAACGTCGACAGAACGATAGTCAAGTGGCCAGAAAGATTACGGTTGATGAACCGTTTAGCAAGGGTTATGGACTTGGATACCATGTATACTGTACTTTATATGCCCCCCTAAAAAAACACTCAAATGGCAATGAGTCCAATCCTTTTGAACTTTTGAAGCAGCTGCACGTTCTGGTCACTCCTTGCCAAAGTATCCTCGCGGCAAGAGGGGATTCGTGCTTCCTCGGTATTGTATTGTTCGGATGCATGGTATAATCTTCCAACTTGACGAATTCCAAGCAACGAAGCATGCCGCGGTTCTCCGTCTCCCCTTGTGTTTGCTGTCTCTGGTTGACCCCCCACAGAAAGACTAATCAAACCGCGCGCTTCCGCACAAACTTCCAACATGCTTGAAAGGACTTGCACACCAAGTTCCGGAGAATGAGGAAGTGTTCCATGGACACCGCAAGGATGATAAACAAATTCCATCTTGGCCTGAGATATTTCACGTTCTCCAAGCCATGTGCTTTGCGCGTCCATAGAAGTACCCGTTTTTTTGGGCCTTTCGTCGATGAGGGGGTATCCAAAACACTGCTGGAACGACTCTACAACCTAAATTCGTACTGTTCAGACACACACGCCAATCCCGCCGAGAACTACCGAGCACTAACACCGCAAACGTGTAAAAGTAAGAAATCGAAGTGAAAAAATTTGTGCGTATCCTGGACTGAATGGGAACCAAAAGCAACTCCCAAGGCACGCGTCGGAGTACTTTCTATGGGCAATGGTGAAACTATCTAGAACGTTTTGACGTCTTATGGAACGAATGGATGGCTGACTGGCTGGCGCGCACGGATACATGTCCTGCCTACCTGCGTTATACGCCGCGCTTTATGAGCGTCTCTCCCCTCAAGGTAATGACACATTGTGGCAGACAACAAGAAACAATGATGGCAATACAAAAAACAGCATTGTATCTTCTGCGTGTGTGCTGCTGGAACAAGGAATGCCTGGGCGCGCAGTTTCCCCCTTCGTTTTCGCAAAATCCTGAGCCATAATGGCTCCTCCAAAAACAAAAAAAGATTCAACTAGTCCACCTTTAAAACGCGCCGCGAGCATCGCGTACACGGGGCCATTCATTATCTCTAGTGGGCGCTTTGACTTCTGTGCCGTAACGAAGTTAAGGTAGTCCTGCCCGTGCGATTGAGCACGACAACAAAAAATGGATTCCTGAATGCGCCAGATCACTGAACGCTGTAAGAAGCCGAGAGACTTCGAACTGCATTATTTGCACTCCCTGCGCAGTTGGCAGTGCCAGTGCAGTAGGTTTGTCTTGGGATTGCCCGTACTTTGCAAACGTAGACAGATGGAGCGCGCCAACGGTCCAACACCGAAATAGTAAAGACGCGAAATGGGTCAACGGACATGAGCGCAATACGGGTGAGGGACAATGGCGGTGGGTAAATAGAGGCGTGGGTGGAGTTACAGGGAGGAGGAGAACCCCTTGTGCGTGATGTTATGGTGTTGCTGCCTGTAATTCAGCGCGCAAATATCCGGGCGGTGAATGCAGGCGGTGGGTCCGTTGTTAGTCTTCCGTGGAGGTAGTAGTGCGAAAAAAGGAATCAAACCCATTTGTGCCGGTACACTGTACTGCGAAGGCATCAGCTTCCAGCGAGTGGATCTCCCGACTCGAAAAGTCCACGAGGGCGGTGCGGGTGCGACTGGCCGCGGAAGTGCTAGAAACTTCGAAGGAAAAGTATCCCCATTCACACATGAATTGATATAGACCCTAGCGTCGTGTCAAGATCACATATCGACTTCTGCACTCGAATGGGGTGGGCGGGCGCATCCTTTGATTTAGAGCCAACCGGAGAGAGTTTGCAACTGCGCATTTGGCCCGCCCACGCCGACACTTTTTTTGCGAGAACCCGTTAACCTCATTGTAGGACGGTCCATTTACGGATCCGTTAGCATCACTGATTTAGAGCCGCTGCATTCCAATTCATAATTGTTTTGTAGGGATTACCCTACGGACAGTTACAAACAAGCGCACGCGGTTGTTGCGCTTTGCGGGTTGGCTGGATACCATCCACCCAAACGAATAGATAGCTCGGACGTTCGTCTTTTTTGGTTGCCACTTCCATAGTTGCCCTACATAAAGCAATGGAAGCAAAAAAGAAGCAAAGCAGTGACCTTACGGCCGGCCCCCAATGCTTGTCTGTACTTTTGAACAAGGCCCGACTAGCAAGACGAAGCTGAGAACATTTGATACTCAACCGGATCCCCAAGGCTCTACACACTTTTCCGGCAATGTATTCCCCTGATCTGGTTCAGTACGACTTGGTGCGCAACGTGGTGCGCATGCGCCAAGTGAGCGGCTTATTTTGTCGTATCCAGTCGCCCAACGACATCAAGAACGGTTTACCGGACCTGTAAGGAACGTGATGTTCTGCCTCTTTAAAAGCTGCTTGCCTATGAAATGACATTGGGGCTGAAATTTGGCGAAAAGAGATCCAAAAAATGGAAACATCCCTGTTGATAGTGCTGGCCTAACGGGTGGATAGTTGTGTATGAAGAAACCGTTGACGAAGTACGCTGTCTAATTTATGGAGTCGATCCAGTCGTACTTGATCATACACAATCACAGCTGCGCTTTCGGGGTATCCAAACGGTTGAAATTACAAGGACAAAACACAAATAACTTGCTTCCAAGATTCCAGTGCCACAACTCGGTGGCTAAGACCTTTTAACAGTGTATTTTGGGAGTATGCGGTGAAGTGTCGGGGGTTGGCATCGCGGGATGTCCGATATTAAAAAAAAGGCGGCGAGGTATTCCATTCGAGTGATTGAAGTTGGACGCCGCCAGGAGATCCACAACTGATTTGACCGTATCATTATGTCCAAACGACAGCGAAGGTTCCTGCTGACTTGTCAAAAGAGGATCCCCTGTGCAGCAAACGATGAGGCCGGCGGGACAACTGGCACCGGGCGCTTACGGCTCCAATGGTCCCCGCATATCAAACCTCGACTCAGGATGCAGCGCGTATATTAGTTGAGACATGGCAATTCAAACTAGCGCTATGGTGGCGGTGAATCGATTTGTACCAAGTAGAAGGCACCCGGCACTGCGTATGGTCGGCATATCCGCCATCACGGTTTCAGGCGTGTTGGCCAGGGCATTCGCCATTTTTTTCCATCCGTGTGCGGAATTTTAATGAATTTTGGAGACTTGTACTAAATTGCCAAAAGCAACTGACAACGGGCAAAAAAGTAAATTGTCAACAATCAATGGAGTATCAAACACACACAGACACGGTTTAAATTGTGGAGAGGTGGCCGAAACGTGGTTATCGTGGAGGGTCTCAAACCACATCCGCCGGTTCTGTCCCCATAGCGAAGCTGATAGACACGAGGTCCTGCCTACATTTTGTGGTACATGGCGCATCCACCCCCACGCTTAAGGTCGTCACGACGAGTCACAATCGTTGCTGAATAAAATGTGTTCGACTGCACGACGATATAATAGACATAGTAAACTAATGATGATCATTCTCAGAGTCCTAACTACCTCTAAAGATAAAGGGTTGTTCCCATTCTACACATGGAACTCGGGCGTATCAATCTTCTGCCCGGCGTGCTGGACAGGCGGCGGCGGTACAGCACCGTACCCCGTAGCATACTCTGTAGCACCCGCCGTACTTGCCGCGGTCCTCCTCCGCATAACCATCAACACCCCCGCAACCGCCGCAATCAGCACCACGACACCCGCCACCGCACCCCCAGCGATCGCACCAATGTTCGGCCCCCCC
>JADGKA010000723.1:0-15384 GCA_027604605.1 Borealophlyctis nickersoniae
AAACCTAAGTTGACACCTGCGCACAAACAGGCGCGCCTGCTGTGGTGCCAGGAACATCAAAATTGGACTGCAGATGATTGGGGACGGGTTATATGGTCGGATGAGTCAAAATTCAGGCTCCACACCGTTGATAAACGGATGAGGGTTTGGCAGGAGCCTGGCTATCGGTACGACAGTGACTACATAGTTGAGGATAGGGTGCAGGGAGGCGGCGGGGGGTTGATGATATGGGGTTGCATGACACGGGACGGTTTTGGGCCGATGCATATCATGGAAGGGAAGGTGAATTCTGAGAAATATGTGGAGATGCTATCCATTGATTTGGTGCCATTCTTGGAAGGCATTCGCGACAATCGCCCTCTCCATCTCCCAGATATTCTTTTTCAAGAAGATAACGCTCCCATCCACAAAAGTCGTTATTCCCAGCGGTGGAAAGCGACCCATAACATTAATGTCATGGAATGGCCGGCTAGGAGTCCCGATCTTAATCCTATTGAGCACCTTTGGGACCGGATGGAGAAGATGGTGCGTCCCCGCATTGGGGAGGGTTGTAAGGTTGCTGATTTGGAAGTTTTGATGAAGGAAGCTTGGCAGCAGCTGGAAGGGATGCCAAATGTGTGTCGGAAGCTAGTGGATAGTATGCCTAAGAGGGTTAAGGCAGTCATCGCGGCGAATGGTGGGCATATAAAGTATTGAAATATATTTGTTACGACCGAATATATGACCGCTGGATACCCGTGCGCTTGTGCGGGTGGCTTGGACGGCGTTATAATGACTTATGAAGGTACGGGAGACTCCGTCAAAATAACAGAGTTGTGCGTGACAATTCAACCAGCCTTGCTCGAAGGTCAGTTATCACCCATTGTTGATGAAGTTTCCCAGCTGGAGCGACTATGCAGAAGCGGGAATTTGAGCGGACAGGCGTACCACTGGCTTTGATATGAGCAGAAGCTACAGAACAGCCCAGCGAGATGAAATACGTCAAATCAACGGTGGACTGTGCGAAGGCCAAATCAAAGAAGTTTGGCAACTGCGCCTGTGAAATCTGGCAAATCCGGCAGAGGCCAATTTTTTTGGCTTCCCAAACGGAAGGTTGGTCCGTAGAAAACTATAAACCCCGAGACTCCGTCGAGTTGACATGTTGTGAGTGAGTGACAATCCGACAACGGGTACATGCTCCACCGTGGCCATTCGGTGCCGGTGACGCCCCGCGGTCCCTGGGCTGATACGCAACTTACTTTGACCTTTTTTTCCACGGTGGAGGTGTTCTTGACCGCGACCTTTGACGTGAAGCTTTGGTCCATACAAAACGGGTATATCAAATGGTGCAGTACGGACGCGGATATTCCATAAAATTGACCAAGTGGTGTGTGACTGACAATCCGGCAACAGGTACGCTCAACCGTGGCCGTTTGGTGCCAGCGACGCGGTTTCTACGAGAGTGATAAGCACCTTATTTTTGCTGCGAAGAGGGGCTCATGCCCATAACCACCACCACTGAACCCACCCAGCAAGAACAAAAAAAATCTCGCCGCAATTTGTTGAATGACATTGAGTACGCAGAAAACGTACAAGTAAATACCGAGTTATGATTCTCCTTCGGGTGTCACCCGTTCGGCCCGAAAATGCAGATGTGGAGGGAATGATAACCATTTGTCTTAATTGCTAGCCACGCGGTGCTTGGTTGAACGGAATGAGCTGTGTTCTCGGTATTTTGCGGGTTAGACGCTATTGATAGGTTCTGCCCGAGGTCATGCGTGACTGAAGGAGATAACACGCCGAAACCGGAACTGTGCGCGCTGTTGGTCGTGGTCCGACTCGTACGCTTTAGCGACTTGTGGGTGTATTTTTTGTCTTTTATGGGTTGTCATGCCATTTTTCCACCGCACCAGTAGACAGTATTCAATTGGCCACATACAAGTGGTGGTCTCGGGTGGATACCAGTGAACATACCTGTGAAATGCGGAAAATGGGATTGCGTTACATTTTCGCGCGCTACTGGGCTATACGGAAAATGGGTGCGTCCCCTGCATTCTCGGCATTTCGAAATGCCGAGCTACAAAGACCATGGCCTTGCCATTCATCGTATATAACCGGTACCCTCCTTTTTTTGTCCCGGGGCGGTAGAGGGAAACCCCGCTGCCCGACCCGCAACCAAAACTCTACGGAAAAAAGCAGCGTATCGTCAATCCTCTATACAAGGGTCCCGCCTTGATGGTCTCCAATCGACATTTCTTCACAGTATACAGGCTGCACCCATGCCTTTATAATGAAACATCTTTTTCTGCCAGAAGACCTCCGGTGCCCGACCCCCAACCAAAACTCCTCAGAAAAAAAGGCTTGATTGATCAGTCTCATACAAGGGTCCCGTAACAAACGCCTGAACGCTTTGATGGTCCATTTGACTTCTCATCGATAATTGAGGCAAACCACTACAAGGCATACATTTACCATGCGGGTGTTGGTGGCGGGAACAAAACGAAAATCACTTTGTGGGCAACAAGGATGTTCCATCATGCCTATGGTAGACTTCGTCAAGCGGGGCAAGTCCCAAACGTCGTCGTCCTTCTTCCATCGCAGCTTGAGAATGGTATTTTTTTGGCGGGCCAGGTGTTGGACATATCGAAGTGAGGCCAGCTTTGGTTTATCCCTACCTTTCGGTCATGCGGAAAAAAACCGGAAAAAGAAATCTCTTCGGTCGTGGAATATGTTCAACGCCGAACGATCTTCGGATACAGCCAAACAGGCATGCAAGCGCACGAGAACGTCGGTGTCAGTATGGACCAACGTGGCCAAATGCCAACTGCGCGCGCCGCTGCCCTGCGCCGGGAACGCGGCTATCCCTTTCCGTTCAAAATAAGAGGATTGCTAAATCTCCTGTTCTCGTCCTTTCCTTCGTCGTCTTCGCTTTCTCTTCTTTCTAGCTGGACTGTGCATTACCAGGGAGCATTACCAGGAACACCCCACGGCGCAAAAAAATGGGAAAACGAGACCTAGGGGAATTGGTTCCACCTAATCTAATCTAGGTGAACGGCCACACTTTGATGGTCCGGACATTCGTATACCTGAAAACCATAATTGTATGTATAAACCATGAAGAGGTTCACTTATCAAGTCTTTGTATCCCGGTGGGAGGATAATCTACAGGCCAAGTCAAAATGCGCTGGTCTTTAATGCCTGAGGACAATCGGAAATTGGACCCAAATTCAACTGCGGAACCGGGAGTATGAGTCCGTTCAGTGACTGCGCTGACGGCTGTACTGGTCCGGAGGAGGTTAGGTTTTTTTTCCTGTTGAGGAGGAAAATACACATCCCCCACCCGAAAAAAAGGTATCCTGACTCATGTCATGGAAGGCAAGCCAAGCTGGGGCGTAACCACACCCACAACCTCACAACATTAGTACCTTTCAATGACCGATGATTTGTTTGAACTGTGAAAATGAAGGAAAATTCATCGTGTTACTGCTGTTTCGGATGAGCAAAGACACGTGTTGGGTGCTGCGTGTTCGCTTTACTCAATATGAACACGCTTTACTCAATAATCATAACAGGTGTTGGGGGTTACGCGCGAAAACTTTGGCCTATCCGCTTTGGAATGTTGAAACGGTCCGTATTCGGTCGCAGAGAGTGCCCGTCGCTCCATGTACGTCGTGGGATCGTCCAATCGGGACACTAAAGCGAGGTACATAAGGCAGAGATTCCCGTGTTCACTGCGGCGAAAAAAGCGCCAACTCGATTGTACGAATTACTGGCACTGCCGAAGTACAGCAAAAAGCCAAAGACAAATACGTGCGTTTGTTAGAAGCTCCAGGGAACACAGGATTGTCAAGTTTGCCCTGCGTCAAACGACCGCGATTTTGCGCGCGTGCTGTGGCAATTGCGCAAGGCCCCCAATGCTCTCGTCGGTCGCGTCTCAGCGTTGACTTGATCTCCTCTATTTTCAAACAGTCCGCAGGAGTGTAATGGGCGACCTTCTTCCCTAATATTTGTAAAGCGCGTTCGGGGAAACCAGTGTTTTGCCGCGTGTACTTGTATCATGGATGATGGTCACGACTGCGCGCACAGCCAATATGCGAACAATAACCCCTGGTTTTTTCTCAAGAGTAGCGGAGTGCCATTCCCGGCAGGCCTCACCTTCGTCCTTTTTTAGTGCCAGAAAAACTACGCCGTTGCCCGTTCTGCAAAGAAAAAAAAGGTGCCAAAATGATACTACCATGCGGTAATGGGACCATCCTCCACAACCGATAAGTAGCAAAAAAAAACAGAAGCCTGCTAACGAGCGTTATTTCGGGCCAGTTCCATGGCTTTACACAGGACCTATGTTTCAGTTTTGAATACAGCCTAAAACATTGAAAGAATGGAGAAGGCAAGTGGGAAAGGTCTAAAGCCCAAATGGCATTTTGAAGTGGCTAACGCGAAATAAATGATAGTGTGAAGGCGTTCTTCGGGTGCGGTCGACCCATGCCGCGATTTGCTGGGCCTTTGGACTTCTCTTGTTATTCGTTCGTAAGTGGCGGGACTTTGCAGCGATGGGCAGGATGTCCGGTGATAGTGGTAGACCTCCGGGAGTCTAGGAAGTTTGCGAGTCGACGCAATTTCAGTCGGGGTATCCGCTCATTGTCGGCCGTGGGGTATGCTTTTTTCCGTGTCCAGCGGATGGCCATCCTACGCAGCAATCATAGAGGGTATGCCCAAGTACGTCGCTACCCGGTGCATCGCATCACTACTGGAACAATGTGGGGACATTCGAATTACGACTGCGCGCGCGCAGCTGTGCAGTAGACACGATTGTCTTTTTCCATTCAAAATAAAAGGACTTCCGACTTTCAACGTCCTCGTTCTTTCATCCTCTATTTCGCCTTTTTTTTCTTAGTTGTGCTGTACATTACCTGAACGCACCGCTGATGGGGACAAAAAGAAACTTTGACGATAAATCCGCACACGCACAAGGCATGCGTTGGTACCATGCCCAATGTACATGACATGACCATTAGAATGCGGCCCTTTTCGTTCTAGGTGTGTTGTATCTGGTGGTTCCAGTGTCAAACTGAAGGAAAAGGGTTTCCCGCCTCGTCATCAGGATCTAGTCGCATCAATATGTGCCGGCAAGATGCAGTCAGCGTGCCGCGGTCATATGCAGATGCTGATGCCAACGGCACATTATTTGCACAAGGAATAACCTGGCACGCTCAGTTCCGCGAAGCTGCTGATAGCCGTCGTGCTTTGTTCAAAGCTGTCCGTTACAGTTACAAAATTTCTGTAAAGATGACCCCCCCAAACCTCCCCATCAGAGTCTTTCTCCGTAACCTCCCCATTGATTCTCCTTCACGCTACCCATCTGCTTCACTGTGGTTCATTATCATTCATCGCCCTCGTCTTCGTTGTCGTCATTGTCTTGATCATTCTCTTCCTCGGCTTCGTCCTTGTCGCCTTCCTCGTCCTCCTCACTATCCTTATCCCCATCTTCGGTCAACCCCGCCTCCCCGGCAGTCCTCTTCAGACTCACATCCCTCGTTGCGTTCTCTTCAATCCACTTCTCAAGCGCCTCCCTATCTATACCGCGCACCCTCACAATACAACTCACAGCATCCTCCACTTCCTCTCTCTCTTTTTCCGCCTTCTTAGCTGCCCGTATGTTTTCAAGTTTTGCTTTAACGGATCTTTCCTCGGAAAAGTAGCACGGTTCGCAAAACACCGCGCCCGAGTCGTTATCGGCGCATCCACAAGGACGTTCATCATCCTCGCCGTTATGAGCATCGCTGCTGCATATGAAAAGAAACGAGTTACAAGCGTCACAGGTTGTATCGATCGCGCTGTTGCCGCAGGTTATGTGGTGACAAAAATAGCAACGCATTGTGGTCCGTTTCTGTAAGTAGGAATAAACGTAGAGGCAATTGAGGTAGTTTTGTTTTGGGAAGCTTTGCTTTATTCCGGCGCGTCAGAGCTCTGGCTTCGTGGCTGCGGCTCACGAGGGCGTCAGAACACCGTCGGATACCGTGGTTCTTGAAGGATCTCTCACCCTTTGAAGACTCGTTGCTTTTAACAGAACCCACAGGTATATTTTGTATGTTAGGAGTCGCATTTATCTTTCATTTGAGAGTAGGGAACATGGGTAACCAGCACCCTATTTCCCCTCCCTCTTCGCCTAACGTCCACTTGCCAAACGCCCAAAGCCCAAAACCACTTTGGAAAAATAGTACGCAAAATACGCCGTGAATCCGTGTCGGCGTGCTCACCTTTGCCGCGTTCAATCCGGAAAGTTGAAATGGTCCGTTTTCCATTAAAGAGGTTCCATTTTTCTCTATGTACGGCTGGCTAATTATCTGGAGAACCTGGATACAGCTGCGCACGCCGCTGGCACCACTTTTGTGGACGCACTGAGATAGTTGTCGTTCCATCGGCGTTTCAGAAATACTTTTCCTTTGGAAATGAAAAGAGTTACCACTCTTGCGAGGCGCGTTAATAGCTCTTTGATCTAGTCATTCTGTTTTTTTTTCTTCCTGTGGGTTGTTAGTGCCTTACCGGAAAAAAAATAAAAACGTTTGTCCCAAAATCAAACACAATAAAATGGTGGACCGTCAGTCCGCCTCATTTCTTTTCGATCATGCTTCATCCTCATTGACAGTGGATCCAAGCCCCTCATGATGGTTCTTTCACGTCCCTCAATCGTACTTAGATGCGTTAGGGGTGTGCTACGGGGACGTCCCGCGCTCACTATGGGAAAACACAATTTGACTTGTTGGTTGTCATTGAAACTGCTCTAGGCCTCAGAAAAGCCCCTTCCACCTCGACGCGCCTACGTTTCCATATCTTAAGTCGCTCACTGATCGGCGGTCGTCGACTGCGCGCGCAGCAAACGAATAAAAGGGGGAAGGACCTGTGCCTCCCCGCTTCATCGGGCGTCCTACGGGCTTATGAGTTTTTTGGGCCCAATGTTAGCGATAATGTTTCATCAAAGCAAAACATTCTCAAAAAAAAAACTCAAAAAATGAATACCAGCAAAGTTGGAGCGCGCATTTGTTCACACGAGAGCGTCCACGCGTTTCTGTGTGCCTTTTCTCCTCTGGGTGCTTTTCCTCCTCGGGTTCATTGTATGCATTGCGTCTTCGACCAACTACATGACCGTTTGGGGGCCACATGTGAAAAAAGAAAGAAGACTCAAACCGGGTTAACAGGTTTACACCGGCAAGTTACTTTGAATTAGGAACAAGGCCCGCGTCCTTTACCATTGGCGGATAATTGATTCGGAAACACTTGGTCATATGGGCAAGTATCTCTGCATCTAGCCAGGTCTTTGACCAGTTCTCACTTTGACTGCACATGGAGCGGACATCTGATTCGTGGTATCCACCAGCCCGTGCTTTGTTGTGACCAATTTTCCTTTTTTTTCGTTCAGAGCTGTCGAACTATGGATGCTGCTGAATAGCACTTTGAACACCGGCTTCCATCACCAGGCAAATGTGATGCACTACAATCTGTGCAATGTGTCGGTCTGCCGGTGTCTACCCGAGCAGGCTCTCTTATGATAAACTCCCTTTTGCACACATTTTTTGTCCCCATTTGGGAAGTCCCGCTACCCTCTTCCCCAGCAAAAAATCAACCTGTGAAACTATAATACTGCGCTGAACACCAAGCATTGCGTCCAGTACAACATGCAATTGTAAGATGACCGGACCCTCCTGGCCTCCGTGAACTCTGCTTGACAAGAGGTCTGTATGCAAGCATCTCTTGCGACATCCCATCAACCTCCGGTGTCGTGATGTTGAAGCCGCAATATGGGCATAAAGCAGGTAGGCAACATTTGCCGGTGCGCTCTCGATGCGTCAAAAAAAGAGTTTCGCCCCCCGGAGTGCCGCATCCCGTTTCACCAAGTTTCAGCAGCTCCTCAGCGGCCCACCAAAAAACCAGTTTCCACTCCCAAGTTCCCAACCAGCAAACAGGGTGGTTCACGCCAAAGCACGGTTTCGGACGTCAACGGGGTGATGCGTTGTTCTAAACACTAAAACGGAAGGTTTAACGGGTACACAGCGCATCTGCCCAAGGCGTATCATGTAAACGGTGTACCGCGTAAACAAAGTCATAGCTGGACGGCTATCACCAAATCGTTGCTGCCCAAAAAAAACCCCACCACATAAGCGCGTTAATATCGACGCCGCCAAGTCCCACCCAAACTTTCGCTGCATTGCAAAAAAGCATGACTTGGCCAATATTTTGTTTTCCATTTTGAGGTTCTGAAGCCATAAACATTCAAACTACTCATTCGCAAATCAGTTTGATACTTAAATTCACAAGGCATTTCCGCTAAAACAAACAAGCAAAGGAACTTGCGCAAAGACAAGCAGGTTCAACTCCCCACATCCCTCGCCTGCTCACCGGTCCCCCCAGCACCCCTTCAGGAACCATCACCACATCAATACTCCAGTTCCTCCTCATTCTCCGTACCCGCAGCCGCACCATTCTCCACTTTTGGTCCCTTTCCTTCGGTCACGGATGCAGATGCCTTTTCTTTACGGGGCGACGGAGGAGCTGGCTCGTCTGGCGGCGGGGTGTCTTTCTGTTTGGCGGAAGGAGAGGACAAGATTTTGGAGTTTACACCTTCATTTTCGCTCTAAAAGCAAGAGCTCAGCCAATGCTGACAATGCAACGGATATCTGGAAAGGGACGGACGGACTGTTACCTCCTTGGGGTTGGCTCCATCAGTCGGTTCGGGAGTCGGCTTGCGGAGTGGCGCATCAGTCCCGACAAATTTGTCATGTTGCCATCTGTCCGGAGAATTGGTGCGACGAGGAGGTGGACCGCCTCTCCATTGACGGGGACGGTCGAACATTGGAGGTGGAATTCCTCTACCAAACCCATTGTATGGGTGGTACCGTGGGCCTGAGGGCGGTTGGAATGGTGGTGGTGGGTGAGGTACCCGAGGAGCATCACGAAACATGCCAGGAGGAGGGCCACGATGCCAATGGTCTCGCGGGTCTACCTGTCTCGAATGGTCTTGTGCACCCCATATTGCGTTAGCACAAAAAGATCAAAGCGGCAGCCTTTCCATTCGCCTCACCAGTTGCCTCACCATTTGGCCGCGAATCGAACGGACGACCATGATGATCGTTACGGGACTATTGAATGAACAGGGGAAGTTTAGAAAAATGTAATTGTGAGCTTTTTGAATGGCGCATTTCTCGTATGTCTCACCTATGGGTAAAAAGACAAGGAATCGGTGGACGTAAAAGGTGGTTAATATTGTCTGCGTCCATATCTCATTCCGACACTGCGTCTTGTTTCCTCCTCTCCGAAAATCCAAGAATAACCCTCATGGGTGGTACGATGCCTGACATATAAGCAACAGTAATTACCTGTGAAGAAAATCATGAGTATACGTCATGCACATCGTCCTAAGGAGCCCTAACTCACCTCATGACGACCATCCCAAGGACCGCCTCGACGATCATCAAAAGACCTCCTAACGTGCCCGTCTTCCTGTCTCTCGTGCCCCCGTCCAAACGCCCTAGCATCCGGGCGCCCGTCCCTATGCTGGCCACGTCGTTCCGGTTCGTAGCGGTCCACATTGCCGCGACGCTGGTCCCAGACAGGCGAGCGAGACCGGGGACGGTACGTGCTGCCGGATTTGACGGTACGAGATCGTTCCGCGCTCCGACTTCGGCCACGATCTCTGCGTTTGTCGTTGTCCAAACCCCGGCGAGAACCGTCCCCACTGCGAGAACGGCGACGTTCCCGTGCAGGTGAGCGAGACCGCGGACGGTCTCTGTTGGACGGTCGTGGAGGTTCGGCGCTGCGAGAACGGCGGTGGCGATCAACCTCCACAAACTGCCTTTTGTCTCTGCGATCCCTGCTGTCGTCTCTCCTTCTCCCCCTGTCCCTCGAAGGAGACCTTCCACGATCGTCTCTGCGTTCCCGTCTAACGTCTCTTTCCCTCTCTTCTTCCTTGCTGGGCATGGCGAAAATCGAAATCAATTTCGAGAACTGGGTGAGAAAGCCCAGCATTTTTATACTCCAGGTTGGATCCGAATCCAACCACAGGCAAAGCACACCTCTGCGCCTCGCGTTGCCAGCATTCCCGCGACTTCCACATCCGCTCACCCCTGCGCACAAATTTCTTCCAATTTCCTACCTTCAAACAACCGGCAAACTTCCCACCACACATAGTTACTTTCAATCAACTCCGCCAGTCTACTCACCAACAACACACTTCTACACGAAGAATAAATGTTCCCCTTCATCTTACCTTCAGACATATTCCCCATAATCGCCAGACACTGCCACCCCATCGACGCTCGCAAAATACAACGCCTAAACAAGGAAATTTCGTGTGTCATCACCACTAACGATCTCGTGTGGAGTGAAGCACGCTGGAGATGGAGGCAGGGGGACTGGGAGTGTTGGGAGTGGGCGGCGAGCGAGGGCCACGTCGACGTGGTGAGGTGGTGTTGGCAATCGGGCCGCTTCGACCTGCACCGTGACAACGGTGACGCTTTAAGTTTGGCGGCCTTAAATGGACACCTGGGTGTCGTCAAGCTGTTGTTAGACAAAGGTTGGGGTGTGCATGCCCAGGACGGCGTTGCCCTCAGTCGGGCAGCAGGAGGAGGACACCTGGATATTGTCACACTGTTGTTGGACAAAGGGGCGGACCTGCACACTCGAGGCGGCGATGCCCTTTGTCGGGCAGCGGGAGAGGGACACGTGGATGTGGTCCGTCTGTTGTTGGAGAAACGTGCGGATGTGCATGCCGAAGACGAACAAGCTTTGCGTTTGGCAGCGAAATACGGACACCTGGACGTGGTCCATCTGTTGTTGGAGAATGGTGCGGACGTGCATGCCTATGGCGACGAAGCTTTGTATTGGGCGGTAAAAAGCGGACACCTTGAGGTGATCCGTCTGTTGTTGGAGAATGGTGCGGACGTGCATGCCAAAGACGAACAAGCTTTGCGTTTGGCAGCACGATACGGAGACCTGGACGTGGTCCGTCTGTTGTTGGAGAAGGGGGCGGACGTGGATGTGTTGAGAAGGGAAAATCCTAGGCTCCATGGCCAGGCCACCTATGCAGTTGACTTATAAGCTGGTTTTTCTTCCCTCATTCATTCATTCTTCTCATTCATCGAATATATCTGCTTTTACGCATCCATTCTTCACACATGCGTGCGGAGATGAATTCTGTTTGGCGTGAGTGTCTGGGCGCACCAGACACTGCTCAGTCTACTGATGGAGTAGGGGGCCGCATATGCCGCAAACACATTTGAAAACTACCCCGCGCACAAAACCAAGATTTGCAGACAATCGGTGAATGACCTATAAGCGACTGGATGATGGGAAGGGAAGATATGAGCGACGGCATCTCGGATTTTTCGTTGCGCGTGCCTCATTGGATTGTGCTAAAACCTATCCACCACTGAAAGAGAAAAAGAGATTTCATCCAACCGCCAGGTATCCCGTATTGACTAACATCAAAACGTGCTAACGGGTATCATCCCTTCTCTCTCTAGCGGATCTTTGTCCCACTCTCCATTCCACCCTCCTACACATGATCAGTACCGCTAGCGGACCCCGACGTGCTCAATCTGGTACCAGTTACCGACTGCGCGCGGGTTCTCCCAACCATGGGCGACATGGCACCACCCTTCTTCCCCGAATTAGCGCTACTCGCCGGCCCAGCGAGAACGGAATCCGTAAAATGAATAATTTGTATGAAAAGCCGGAACCGCAGCGCGATACAAATATTGTGGAACATCCATTCCGCGTCGACTTTGGTGAAAAGGAAAATGATGGCGAGCAGTTGGATGATGAGGATGGAGATCATGTTGAGGAGGACGGAGATTTCGTTCCAGGACATTTTTTTGTCGTTGGCGAAGAAGCGTTTGGATCTTTTAAGACTTTGAATGAAGATGAAGTCGCTGACGATTGCGTAGCTGGCGGGGAAAGAAAAGAATGTAAGGAACACTGTGAATAAAAGCAGCATGCCAACCCTCGATAACGGACGTACCAGAGATCGATGAGCACCCCGACGATGTAGATGCTCGCTGTGTCAACTTGGAAGGAAGTGGACTCGAGGTTGTAACCTACTGCCATGGCGTAGTTGGCGACAAAAGCCAAATCAGCGCCGCTCATCCACAAAATATCGAAAGCGACCACGCCCATGTAAAGCCTTCTGACCTGAAATTCGTAGATAGGTCAGAAATGCTAGATGGATTGGAGGAAAACCAAATGCAAGGGCCTACCCATATGCCAGTCTGCGTCATAACACACGTGGTACGTTGATACACATTATAAGCCAACAAAACCCGCGCAATTCCCTCAAAGAGAATACGAGTGCTGGTGTCTCGAGGCTAGATACCTCCAGGCCGGAGCCGAGACCATTGTTTGATCTTTGGTGTCTCGAGGCTGGATCCTCAGGGCTATCAGTAAGCAGCTATGAAATGCCGTCATGAATACCAATGCGCTCCATCAATGGATCGCCTCCCATTTCCGAAACCTATGGGCTCATTTGTAAATCGCCGCGCCTCTACAAATATAAAACCGCCGGTCCCTTCATCCACTTACATCGGTAACACTCTCATACATTCATCTATAAGCAACGACACAAACAGTCTGTAACAACTCCCAAATGTCCGACCCGAATTGCGAGACCTGCATCCCCACCCAACGCACAGTATGCGCCGTGATTGCCTGCATGCTCCTAGTCGAAACCAGCTTCAACCTCATTTTCGACCGGCGTGTTCGTACCTCCGCCATCGTGCAACGTCACGTCGTAGCAGCTCTCTGTTGGCTCGCGAATGTGGTTGCGATCGTTGCAAGCTATCAATCGACAGATAATAGACAGTATATCATTAGCGCGACCATCAGAAAAAAACATTATATAATGGACACGACTGTTTTCGATCGCTGTGATCGCAGGCTTTGACGGCCAAAAATAGACCAACGATTTTCTCTAAAAGGTAAAATCGCGGCACGCTATTTTTCGTCATACCATCTTTCACTAGCTATCTTTCTCAACATATAAGAATGAATTCATGGCATGCCGCAGCATCAAAGTTCTTTTAGGCAGTCACGATTCTTTTTCTCCTATCCCGAAACTAGTCTATCAGGGCGACTACTTGCTACCGATTCGGTTCATCTTATAGGTATCATACATCTGTTGTTGGACAATGGGGTGGACGTGTATGTGTTGAGAACTGTAGCGACTGTGGCGACCTGCGCAGTTGACCTGGTTTTTCTCTCATCTATTCATTCTTCTCGTTCATCGAGTATATCTGCTTTTACGCATCCATTCTTCACACATCCTGCGGAGAATACATTATGTTTGGCGTGAGAGCGGACCCGTCAAATTTGTGAAGACCCATCGCCGCAATGATGAAATCAGGATGGTAGAACATTTGCCCGTCTTAAATAAAACCAGAATGCTGTTTGATTCATTCATTCGTTGCCTATTGCCTACGTGTGGCGCCAAAGTAAACACACTGGAATTCAGAAAAATATCGCAGTTTTGGCGTTTAGGGCTGGACCTGGCCTTGCCACATCATAAACAACCAAATATCGCAAGCGCCGCCTTGTTTTCGTCGGCCAAACACCACTATCTTATCTCTAGTGCTTGCGTTGGCATGCTTTGCATATAAACCCCCCACATTGTCGCCAACATGTAGTGAGCGGGCCAACACACCGCAGACACCTATTGTAAATGGACGTTCTCCGTCTCACCATCTCCACTCGTCAACGCCAATCCATGTCGCGGCGCTCCTCGACAGCTCCCTCACCCACATCCCCTTCGACTCCTGATTCCGCAAGGGATAGTTCCGTCTTGTCTGCTGGCAGTGACGTCGTCATGCGCAATGCGGTTGTCGGTCAGACAATGGGAGGGATGCGGAAAGGGTTGAACGAGCAGTTGGTTAGTTTCCTAATGTCCTCCCATGATTGATGACGGTAGTACTCATGCCATCCCTTTTTCTAGGCGGATAGCTTGGGAATGAAGGGATGGTTGGGCTGGTAATTGGTGCACATGTTGTAAAAAGCGGGAATTTGTGAATGCGGGGAGGATACCCAATATACCAAAGTGAAGGGTATCCACGTTTGATATCCGGACCAGTACGAGATGCGCTGTTTTATCCCTTTCCAGGCCAGGACTGGATAGACTTTTGCGGTTTATGCCCCCCATTCCAACGACATCTTACCATGTGACTGGGTTCTGATTGGATGTAACCAAAGTGTTTTGAACATATAATGTCGCGTCAAAACAATGGGAGTCGCACCGAAAGTTCGCGTCTCTCCAGATGCCCCGTTTTTTGTCGTGAATTTGATTTTCAAAGGACCCATTTTCTATTGCGCCTAGAGGCAGACCTACGCGTGTCCCATCAATAGAGCGTCCCGAAACCTCTAGGATGCCGGGATTTGGAATGAAGAAGAAGACTGCTCTTGGGTCTTCGGTAATGCCGGGTTTTGTCTGTTGTTATCTGTCCGGGGTTTAACTGGGCTCACCCCATCCACTTTTCCACCTTCATCAGAAGCAGCACCTGGCACCCAAACCAGCATCGAAACCCACGAGTCGGCGAACGAGCGACGCCCCGAGACACTCCATCCGGGGGAGCGTGCAGGAACTTCAAAACAAATCCAATCGCGGGAGTGTGCAGGAGCTTCAAAACAAGTCCATCCGGGGGAGTGTGCAGGAACTTGAAAAACAACAGTCCATTCGGGGGAGTGTGCAGGAACTTGAAAATACATCCGTCCGGGGGAGTGTGCAGGAACTTGATGATAAACAGTCCATTCGGGGGAGTGTGCCGGACCTTCAACAACAGCAATCCGTCCGAGGCAGTGTGGATGAACTCGAAAGCCCACAATCCATCCGCGGAAGTGCGCAGGAACTTCAAGAGGGACGCAGCCATCACAGTTTGAGGGAGGGACGAAGCCAAAATCTGGGTTCTGGATTTATCGGTCCCCGCCCTGAAGCACCTGTTATCCCACCTACCGTCGATGCCCACATTTCCATTCGGGAACCTGAGGATGTGGAGAGGGAGGGTGAGAAACAGGATGGAGAGGTGGATGACCGGCGTGGAAGCGTGGATGACGAGAAGGGAATTGTGGATGATGAGAAGGGAACTACAGATGACGAGAAGGGAACTATGGATGACCGGTCTGGAAACGTGAGTGACCGATCTGCACAAGCACATGACCAGCCGAAAAAGACAAGGGAATATCGGCCCGATGGGAGAGTTCATCACACACGGGAACAGACACCGGAGCAGGCACCGGAACACGCACCAGAACACGCACAGGAACAACCCAGACCTCAGATCAAAGAAGCGGAACGACCATCCCGCACCCCTCGCCGTGGCCAGATGAAAGAAGCGGCACGACCATCCCGCACCCCCCGCCGCGGCCCACCAC
>JADGKA010000724.1:0-15373 GCA_027604605.1 Borealophlyctis nickersoniae
GGGTGGTGCGTGTTCCGGCGCAGGGTAAATGTGCTTGAAAGACCATTGGTGGAGTACCTATTTCGGAGCAGAGTATGTGGGTTGGCACGAGCTAACGTATCGGAGAAATTGGGTGAAGTGGCGAGGGGCCAGAGGTGGTGTGTCGGTGGAGGGGTAAGGTCGTCTTCGTCGTTCGAATCGTAATTATCATAGGGCATGAAAGATATGGTTTTGCCGTCCATGTCATCGTCCAATATGCTGTCATTATTCATAGTGCTGTTCGACAAGGTCGAGAGTTCAGAGACAGGTCGACGTGTTGGAGAGAGAGCGAGCTCCGGGTGAGACATCGTACTGCGGCCAATGGTATCCGCAAAAGCAGGGCGGGGTTGATTCGAAAAGGACGGTCGTGACCGAGAGCGGGCCATCCAAGGAAGTACGGGGGGCTCATCCATCTCGCCCACTTCGTCGATGTCGTCCAAACCGCCGAAACGCACGACAGGAGGTTTGGAAGGACGTCTCCGCATACTTGGCCACTGCGAAGGTTGACTGAGCGCACTCATTTGCCTCTCCGTCATGTTGGACGGTCCGTCCGTCTGGTCACGCAGTTGCACCGTGTACTCCTGCTCGATGTTTTGCGCGGCAGACACGACGTCAGGCGGAGCCTGGGGCGGGACGATAGCCGGGCGCTCGGCGGCTTTGATGGATTTGGTGTAGAGGTCGTCCAGATCCTCTAGCCATTCCTCGACAGGGAATCGTTGCTTTTGTGCCGTTGATCGCATTTTCTCTCGCACGTCGGGAGGGCTGTTGAGACCCTTCTTGATGGTCTTCCAAAATTGTTTCAGGAGATGCTCGACTTCGGCGGATTCGATGGGGAACCACCATCCAGGCATAGACCCCAAACCACCGACAAAAGACCCGATGCCAAGAGCACCGAAACGACCGAATTCAACGGCTACAAGGCTGCAGAGGAGGGAAATTGTGGTGAGTCAAAATACATGAGAGCATATTGAAAATCAACTTTACAGCAGAGCGCTTACCCGAATGGTTCGTCCCGCGAAGGAATCAACACAAAGTCGCACCCTTGGAAAACAGCTTGCGGCAACGATGTAAACTCCGCCTTTGAAAAAACCCTGTCCGGATCCTTCTCCATAAGGTACTGCAGTTTCGAGGCGGCCAACTTCCCATGCAGATCGACAATAGGCCCAACGCAAAGCAACTGGACTTTCGGAAATTCTTGCAAAATCCTCGGCGCCAAATCCGCGATGAGGTCAATGCCCTTTTGGTGACTCCAACGCCCCACAAACACCACAAGGTCCGCATCGGGATCCTCCTTGAGATGCGCCCACCGCTGCGCTTCAAGTTTCTTCTCGATTCTGAACCTTTGTTTTCGAAACAGGGTGCCCACGGTTTCGGGACGGGACTCCTCAACCACGCCGTCAGCGCCGAAATCCACGGGGTTGGGGTTGGGCAAGCTCCCGATGGTGGAGAGACCCCACAGTGTTGGGTACCGTGCCAACACCCTGGTCGCGTAGCGGCTGGATACACCCACGCACCCGACGCCGTTCTGGTGGATCCGGAGGTAGGATGCCGCGGCGTGGAGGAGGTTGAAGGTGTTGCCGAATTGAATGTACTTTGTCACGACTGCTTTGCGGAGGTTGAAGGCGGAACAAACTTGACGGCGTTCGTCGCGGGTGCGGATCGGCCAGAGGCCTTGGAAGGCGGCGTTGTGGAGACTGAGGCAGCAGGGGATGGTTTTTGGGAGGAGGTAGAGTGGAGCAAGGGCGCCGTGGTAGTCATTGATATCTATGGGGGAACATTGGCCGTTAAAGAAAGATTCTTCCTCGGGTAACAGTAACAGACAACAACATACGATAAACATCGACAGCGAACCGCTCCATGGCAGCCGCAATGCACTGATTCCACACCGAATAAAGTACAGCCGACTCCAAATCGTCCATCCGCGCGGGGTACGGGTCTTTCTTGACGCGAGCGCGAAAGATACCGGCGTCCAACAGGACGTACGTAAGGTGCTCGAGGGTGTGCAACTGCACACCCACCTCGTATGTTCGACCGAGGACGGTGACTTCGATAGGCGGTGATGGCTCGCCTTCGGGGTATTCCACGTCGCCCAGTTTTGGAACCACCCATACCAAATCCCTGTCGAATCTGATCAGAATGCTGCGGCGATTGAGTGTGTGTTAGTGGGGAGGACATACTTGTCTTTAATCATGTGCTTGGCCATGAGACCAGCAATGGCACCCAGGCCTCCGATACGGACTTTGATATTCCAGTCCGGAATCTGCCAAAAAGCGTGGTGGTCAGCTTCCAGTCTCGACTTTCTCCATGAACCACCCAAATACTCACATCATACTCCAGCGTCCCAATCAAAACCTTCAACCGCTTCCCACTTCCCACCCGTCTCGGAATGGTCCCCTTGATCTTTCTCCCCAGATTCACAAACACCTCATGCAACACCCCACCATTCTCATTCTCCACCCCACGCCCTTCCATGTTGAACAAAACACCGTAGCTGATATTTTCAAACGATTTGACGGCGACGATGCCGCCGATGATGGGGAGGAGAGCAAGGAGGAAGAAGAGGAAGACGCTTACGGTGGAGACGCCTGTCGGGGTGAGGGTGTAAGTTCGTGTTGCGTCATCGACAGTGAGGATCCAGCCGAGGTAGCCGCGGGGTGGGAGGGGGAAGTGGATGTAGTTGGCGGCTGCGCGCGCACGCGAGCGATGGACGTTAGTACCAGCAAAGGATCAACCGATTCATTCCAAAGCGCTCAAACGGTTCTTTTTTTGCACTCACTTGTGTACGTTGGAGGCAACCTATCCAACACCCCATCCCGATCAAAATCCCCATACGCATACATCCGGTCTCCAAACACATCCAGGGAAGCGTTACACGGGAACTGGGCCTGGAGCTGCATCTCCCACTTGCCGTCCCCCACGAACGTCATGGCTGACGCGGCGCCAACGTCTTCGCCCCAGTCGTTGAAGTCGCCGCGGATTTTGAGACTGGGCCAGCGGCGCGGGGTGGTTTTGGGGCTAGGGTAGGCGGCGTAGTGGCCGTGGATGCGGTGCGCGGAGGAGCTGCAGGGTTTGCACCAGTACTGGGGAATGGGAGGGAAATGGATATGGTTAACCTTTTGCCTGTGAGGATCACAACCACAATCTCTAGTAAATGGGGAAACAACTCACATCAACAATAACATGCGCAGTCCCATCCACCTTCAGATCAAATGACTCAGCCTCCAACGTCGTAACCCCACTTAGCTGCGTCCACGGTCCCCACGTCTTTCCATAATCCAACGAAAGGCGAAACATGCTCGCCCCCGCTGCATCATGGTTGACCGCAAACGTCCCATCACCGTTCCGCGTCAACAAGGTAGGCGAATAGTCGACAAGGGTGTTGACGATTGGGTTGAAGGTTGATCCGACGCGGAACATGCGGGATGATGGGCCCTAAGTAAAACCAGCTTTGAGGTTACGATAGTTGCCAGCAAACGGTGGGAGAAAAGCCAGCCCAGCATACGCACCAACAACGTCAAATTCCCCGGTCCCTCAATCGTAGCAGCAACCGAAACAGTATGCACGCCATCCATGACATTCTGCAACACGGCTTCCCACTTCCACGTCGCAACAGGGATCCCACTCCCCCTCACAGCCGTCTGCCCCGTCACAACCGAACACCGCACCGACGCCGGCGATAGACGCGGCGGAGGTCCAGGCACCGACGCGACAGACACCGCAGCAGTCACACCCTCACACGACGCCATAGGGGAACTAAACACGAACGACACCGGTACGGTGTGGTTCGCATCGTTGGGTTGCCGGATGATCCGTGCGTCGTGGGGTGGGGACGCACCCACCACCGTCGGTCGTGGGCCCCGGAACTGCGGTTCAGGCACGTACGCGACGTACCCGTACTTTGGCAACGACACCTGCGGCATACACCCGACACTCGCGTTCCGTCCATTCTGTAACGTCACGCGGTCGTAGGGCGGGAAGATGTTCACGACGGTTGTGCCGGCGGGGAAGGGAGCGAGGATGGCAAGGTCGGATGTGCAGGGGTGGGAGTGCGTGATGGTGGTGTTGGAGTTTGTGAAGAGGAGCCAGAGGGGTGTTGTTGTTGATGTGGTGGTGTTTGTGGGTTGTTGTTGGGTTGGGTAGAAGGAGCGGGAGAGGGACCAGAGACCGACGGTTGTGGACATCCAGCTTGTTCCCGGAAGACTGTAAGGACAAAAAAAATTCGCGAAAGTGCGCAGATACAGCAAGGGCGAAATGAGGGGGACAAAAATCATGGGAAAAGGAAACCGACAACCAACCCAACACTTACACCTCCTGATACGTCCAATTCCCCAACACCTCAACCCTCAACCCATCCCTCACAACCGCATACTCCTCCCTCACCCTACTCAAATGCTGCACCAACAAAAAGCTCGGATGCGTCGTATCAAAATGGTCCAACTGGGCCTCTTCATCCTTGCACCCGTCAAGGACACTCTCAAACGGCGCCTGGTAAAACTTTTGGTTGTTTTTATCGCCCTTGTAACACCCGTGGAGTTTCCATGCGGGGGCGGAGGACATGGATTGACGGCCGTACATGTAGTTGTGCGCGATGCCGTCGTGGAGGTAGAGGTTTTGTTCTTCGCCGTAGTAGTACTGTGATATCATAAAAAAATATACCAAAGGCGTGTTTAAGATCTCCGTACTGAGAAGGGGGCAAGATAAGTTGTCTTCACTCACCAACGGAATCCCCGGCATGACCAAATTAACCACAAAATGTCCCAACTGCTGTCTCAACCCTCCATCCGTGAAGGCTGGCCACCGGATGGTATCCTGGTTAGTGACGCCAAACATGTGTCGAGGGTCAAACTGCCCCGTTTCGAGGTTCCACATGTCGTCGTTGACGAGGATCTCGTGCCACGCGGGGACGAGGTCCGTGGAGAGGTCGAAGCGGGCGCGGTCGTTGGAGTCGAGGCGGAGGAAGCGGAGCATGTTACGGTATATACTGGTGGGGAAGGTGGAGGGGTTAGGGAGTCAGTTACTATGGCAGTTCATGACCGATTTCTTTTACCTGTAATGAAACGCTTGACTGTCCATGCTACTCTTCCCCTCACTCCACAAAAAATTCTGCGGCGTCAGCGCGGACCTATTCATAGCCTCCTCAGGCGTAGCGGGTCGCTTATCAGGCTGCCTCCCTCGTCCAATAAACAGCGCGCCAAAAGTTTCTCCAGCGGTGATTTCACCCGTGACCAAAAAGTTGGTTTTACCCAATTTGCGGGCGCAGGCGCGAACGTGGGGTGTGAATTTCGTGAGGAAGATGTTGGTCATCTGGGTTGATTTGTCGATGCGGACGGCGTCGAAATCGAGGGATTGGAGGAGGAGGCAGGCGTGGTGCATGATGCGGTCGCCGACGGGTTTGTACCAGTCTCGGAGGCGGTCCTGGTGGGGAGGTTTGGTGAGCGGTTGACCTAGGTGAGGATGCCCGCATGCATCGGACGATAGAGTGGTGCGTTACCTGTACGGCATTGAACTTTGTAATCTGCCGTCGCCACAAGGCCTCATAGTCGAATGCGTCAATGTCGCCGAATCTTCAGTTTCGAAACAGACACGTTAAGGCCGACAACCCGATGCGCTGAAAATGTATGATGGAACGGTACTTACGTGTTGAAATCTGACTTGTAACAACCTTTCCAAGTGTGATTAACCACGGATGCAATAGGGAAGCCATCTTCACCCCAGAACTGGGGAAGCTGGCAGGTCGGATCCCATTCATTGCTGATCTTTAGTGTTTTCAGAGGAGCAATGGAACAGCGTGTTAGATATTCAACAGCGAAGCATGCACAGAGCAACGACCGAAGTGTTTTCTCCTCACCTTGAAATCCCAGTACTCCTTTGGCCCCATCGAATTTACCTTTTTCCATTTCGTCTCATACCCCGCCAAATTAATCGGCGAAGTGTAATTCCCCCAGTCGCCAAACTCGATCAAATCGCCCATAGTTCCGACGGTCAGATCCATCATGACGTACATGCCGCGGTCGTGGGCGGCGGTCATGAGGGCGCGCCATTCGTCGACGGTGCCGAAATGCGGGTCAAGAAGGGTAAAATCCAATGGGTTGTAGCCGTGGTAGTCGACAGCGTTGTTGAGGAAGGGTGCGCCGATGATGTAGAGGCCGCGGATACCCATGGCGCGGATGTAGTCGAGACGGTCGATCAGGCCTTGGATGTCACCTCCGAAGCGAAAGTTGACCTCTGTGATGAAGGAGACGAGGCTGCGTGTGAGACGTACGTTCTTATGCTCAGGCGGCGTGTGGAAATTTTGTGAGTTTAGGGAAGGCAGGGGCTCCACGTCCCCGCACCCACATTCCCTTGAGCCGCCACGTATCTCATTTACGTCGGTTAATAAACACCGATACGCACCGTACATATCCGTCTCATGACCACCATACTGTCCATCACCCGCATTATTACTCGGGTCCCCATCAGCAAACCGATCCAACATCGCCGAGTAAAACGGAAACCTCCAATTCGTCGGTGACGGAAAGTACGTGTGGTTGGGGTAACTGGACGTGTAGAGTAGAGGGTCTTGGACATTTGTTGCTTGGTTGATGTTGTACGGTGAGTTGAAGGGTGTCCAGGGTACGGAGTGGATGGGAGGTGAGAACAGGATGAGCACGAGGAGGAGGGTGAGGTTTAAAGAGGGTTTTGACGTGTGCGAGGACATTATAGTAAGTAGTAATAGTAACTAGCAGGTAATAGTCTATGTATTCTATAAAGTGCGAGCAAGAGACTATGAGGGGCCGGGCGTATTATTTATGTAGACGGCCGCCGATATTAAGATTTCAGCATGCAAAGAAGAATATAGAGTTTTTTCTTTGAAGAAACGAAAAGAAGATGAGGGATGACGGAGGGCGGAGATTAAAATGCAAAATCGAAGATGTGGAAAATACCGAAGATAGAGGGTGCCCCGCAGGATGGCCTGCGCGCAGTCGGGTGGAGGGAGGTGGGCAACGCGTCTCGAGAGTGGGCTTGTGTGGCTCAACCAATGGGCCTCCTTGAAAGCCCTCCAGGCCCCAATCAAAGTACCGCGTCTCGACTGGCAGTAAATTCAAAGATTGTAAGATGACCCCAACCCCTTTAGAACCCCCTTTCTCCCACTCAAAAATCTTCAAGTCCATCCTCTCGTCAAATGTTTAGTACAATCTTATATCTGAGCCCTTCGCCATGCCAGACAATTGGCCGGAGATTAGGGTTTGGCTCCCTTTGACTGTGCCCAAGCAAGCCCCTGCTTCCTCGTCGCCGGCAGGAAACTTGAATTTTTCGTCCCTTGAAACTTCCAACGAGAAACTCGCCTCCCGCCTCATCGCTCTCCTCGTCAGTCCTTCGCAAAAAGCAAAACTTTATATAGTCCATCTACCTTTATTCTTTTCTCTAATTCTACGTGTGCGTCACCAAATAACTCTATTATTCTAAAGACGACTCCCCACATGAACCCCACCACAACACACCACAAATAAAAAACCACACCATGACCGTCAAACACCTCACCCATCTCCTCCTCCTCCTCCTCTCCACTGCAGCGTTTGCGCAGCGCACACCGCAGGAGTGGAAAAGCAGAAGGATATATCAAGTCTTCCCTGACCGCTTCGCAAGATCCGATGGCAGCGGATCGCCGTGCCAGAATTTGAGAGATAACTGCGGTGGGACGTGGGATGGGTTGACGAAAAACTTGGATTATATTGCGGATATGGGGTGCGGGAGAGAAAGATTTGCTGCTGCGCTTTGCTTTCAACGGGTTGTGTGTGCCCACTTGACTGACAACTAATGTTCGACAGCTTTAATGCCATTTGGATTTCGCCCATCACTGACAGTAAGTGCCCGTCTTCCGGCTTTGACTTTGTGCTCTTCCCAAGACACTGAACCATATTGTTCCTCACCAGATACGCAAGGCGGATACCACGGTAAACAAATGCGTCGGCGTGCTTCAAGGGAAGTGGTCATGTTCACATACTGATGCCGCTGATGTAAAAAATGAAACAAAGGCTACTGGCCGCGCGATATATACAAGTTAAACGAAAACTTTGGAACGGAAAAGGAGTTGAAGGATCTTGTGAAAGCCGCGCACTCCAAAGACGTATGTTGTCTTTTGCATTTTAGCCTCCGCTCCTTCATTTCATCCTTACCGCTTTGCTTTCAGATATATATCATGCTCGACTGTATGTCCACCTCCCTGCTTCACCCGCTGGCACGTCGCTAACCCCCCCGCCGCTTGCGCTTGCTGCTGCAGTGGTCCTCAACCACGTTGGCCCAGGTCCCGTGCAACTAACAAACCCATTCAACCGATCAGAGTTGTTCCACGAGTTATGTATTATTCAGGAAGGGCCGGAGACACAGGGCAGGGTTGAGTTGTGTCGTTTGGGTATGGTTCTTTACTTGCTGAAACAATTGAAGTTCCTTTTTGCTAAATGGATGGTTTGTAATTAGGGTCCGGAGATTTGTCGCTCCCTGATTTGAACACGGAGAACCCCGATGTCGTTAAAACGCTCTATGACTGGACGGGTAAGCCCACCCTTCCCCTGACCTCCCCTTCTCTTGGTTCTTACACTCACGAATCCTCTGTTTCAAAGACACGACGGTAAAAAGCTACACACTGGACGGCATCCGCATCGACGCCGCCAAACACATCCGCAAAGATTTTTATCCACCGCTCCTCCAACGCCTCAATAATACGTTCTCGGTGGGGGAGATTTACAATAGCGAGTGAGTGTTGCATGTTGTTCCGCTGCTCGCGTTAAAGAAGGCTAATAGCCGTTGTTTTTTTCCAGCCCCGTCTATGTCGCAGACTACCAACGCTACATCCACTCGGCGCAACATTACCCCCTCTACGACGCGATTCGAGCCTCATTTAATCAGAAATCTCCGTTTCGGTATTTGGAGACTAACCGGACGTTGTTCCTCCGGACGTTCCCGGTACGCTCCACCCCCCCCCCCCTTTTTGCATTTCCGCTTCGCAAATGGGTCATGCACTGAATAATGCTTGGCGTTGGGTTTTTGGCAGGACCCGAAATTGATGGTCACGTTCGTGGATAACCACGATACGGCGAGGTTTTTGCAGACGGGGTTGGAGGAGGAGCAGCCGCCGTTGACTACGAAGGGTACGTACGTCTTTGGCACTGAATTCTGCGGGAGCTTACGAGATGGTAGTTTATTCTCGTTCTTTATTCTGGTGCGTCCTAACCCGGCAAAAACTTCTCACAGACACAGTCCTCCTCAAAAACGCCGTAACATTCTGCCTCCTCACCGACGGAATCCCCTCCATCTTTTACGGTACCGCCCCCCTTTCCTTTTTTCGTTGCTCGCCCCCCTCACACAACCCTGCCCCACCTTTTCTCCGCAGGCACCGAACAAGCCTACACATCCCTCTACAACCAAGACGCCCACTACTCGCGCAACTCGCTGTGGCAGTCTGGGTACGACCGGAGTCATCCGATGTACCGGTGGATCAAGTTGGTGAATGGTGTGCGGGCGCTGGTAGGATTTTATATTTGGAAATTAGGGTTTTGGCAAACGGCTCCTGATGTGTGGATTGTTGTGCAGGGAGGTCAAGGATTCGTCGAGTCGAATCATACCACGTTGGTTGTGCGGGATGACGTTTTGGTACGTTTTTCTATGTTTCTTTCTACATTGCGCATTTTGAACACTATGGCTATACTAAAACGGCCCCTCACCTTAGGCCTTCCAAAAAGGCGACGCGATCGCAATCGTCACCAACGGCGGTTCGCAAATGGCCGCCACGGAAGTGTCTATCCCAGTCACCTCGTTCGCCGAAGGAACAGGTAACGCATACAATTCCCACGTCTATTCCGACTACAAGACGTACATTAACCGTCCTCGTTTTTTTCACACCACCTAGTCTTCACAAGTATCGGGTCACCCAACACCGTATCCGTGTCGGGTCAAGCCGTCAAGGTCACCCTCGAAAACGGGGAGCCGGTGGTGTTGTACCCTGTGGAAAGGGTAATGTCCCGTGGGTCTGTAATAATTGTGATAGTTTTTTTGTTCATTCCCTGACCGTTTTTCCTTTTCTGCTAGTACACCGCACCACCTACGTCTCCGACCACCAACCCCACCAACAACGCCGGCCGGGCAGCATCCGCTGCACCGTGGCTTTGGGTTGTTGCGGTTTACTTTTCCCTCCACGCCCTCCTGGCGTGATTAATCTGTTTCTATTAGTTTGCAAATATGTAATAATCTCATGGTTGGAAACGCGGGGGGGATGGGTTTTTCTTTGTGCCCGCCCCCCGCGCGTTTTAGTTAGGTCGATGATATAGGGAGTCTTATTAATCGTATTGTTAGAGTAGACGTTAATATCATAAAAATCCGTAGTAGAAATACTAAGTATCTTGAATCTATCTCATAAAAACTCGGGGGGGGAGAAATCAACTGCGTGAAGATGGGTATCCAGATCCCACTTGTCATGTGACTTCCGCCTTGGTAAACAAAACGCGGGGGGAAAGCCCGTTCAAGGGGGCAATCAAAATCAAGCCCACTCCAACGAAGATTGGGCAACATCCCAGGCAACACCCGCCCCCGTTACGAAATAATAGATTGCATTTTAGATCACGTTGTAAAAAGATGGAGACTCTTGTACTGTGCCGGTACTTTGATGCGCATTGCGGTGGGGGTGTTGTGGGCATGCGCTTCCATTTTTTGCATGCGCTTCCATTTTTTTTTTTTTTGGAGAAAAAGAGTCTCCCATAGGGTGATAAGGGCTGGAGGCCGTAAGGGGTCCAGATACGGTATGCGTCGCAACGAAAACATCGTTGCCTGCCTCCTTGCCGAGCGCCCATTTATCTAATTACTCCCGCTGCACTTCCTTCCGTCCCCATCCTTCCTTTTTTTAAAGACCCACACCATAGACAGGCCCCTCCCCCCCAAGATAGACCATATTAAAATACTTACATAGACATACATAGAAAAACAAACCATGTTCCTCTCACGCCTCTTTTGGGGCGTATCGCTATACCTCATAGCAGGCACGTCGGCCTTGTCGTTGCACCGTCGCGCGGTGTGTCCTGCAGCGGGCGCACCGGCGAATGAACGGTATGATTGTGGGAATACGTCGGATACGCAGGCTAAGTGTGTTGCTAGGGTGAGTTCTTTTTTGTTGTAAATTTTTGGGGAATACGACGGAACTGCGCGCGTAGACGCGTAAGGACGTATTGACGTTGTGTGAAATAAATTGTAGAATTGTTGTTGGAAACCGCTTCCGACGGGCACGAAAGGGCCGTGGTGTTACTATGAACCGGGTACCTACCCGCCTCCACCACCCGGTCAAAACGCTACGTGTCCCGCCAAACCACCCACCACCGGCCGCACGGCTTGCGGGGTCGCTACGGCCTCTGCATGCGTTGCAAAGGTACGTTCACTCGCTCCTTTACTCTACCTTTTTCTAGAATAAAAAGTGGTTGACGGTTTCCTTTGTGACAGAACTGCTGCTGGTCCCCCCTCCCGTTCGGTACCGCCGGGCCAACCTGCTTCACCATCCCACCTCCAACAACTCCTGCGACGACCACGTCAACCTCCACTCCAACCCCCACTCCAACTCCCGCCCCAACCTGCCCGGCCCAACCGTTGGACCCAGCGTTGAGAGTGGATTGCGGTAACATGAACACCAACAGCGATACGTGCGCTGCTCAGGTAGGTGAAAAAAATTCCCTTTTTGGGAACACGTTTTCTGCGGTTTATGTAGTTAAAGCGATCCTCGTCGTTTTTTTCTTTCTGTTTAGGGTTGTTGCTGGGATGCCCTCCCGCCCAACACCGCCGGTCCGTACTGCTACAAAGCTCCCCCGCCCAAGTGTCCTAACCACGTTATCCCTGCTGCCCTCCGGGTTGACTGTGGAGATGCGATGACGAGCAACACCGCCTGCCTGGACAAGGTAACAACAGAACCGACATGGCACACGTCTATACCTTGTACCTGACAATTTTCCCTCCCTCCACAACAAGGGCTGCTGCTGGTCCGCTCTCCCGCCCGGCGTGGCCGGCCCGTACTGCTACACCGACACACCCAAAGCCGCCACCTGCCCCAACACCGCTGCCGCCGACCGGGTGGACTGCGGCACGACCGGCACGAACGCACAAACCTGTGTTGCCAACACCAAATGCTGCTGGACGCCGTTACCCGCGGGGACGAACGGGCCGTGGTGTTATTACAGTCCCGAGTATGTACCTGCGCCGGTGCAGCCCGCGCAGTGTCCGAAGGATCCGTACCCGGCGTTTGCGAGGGTGGATTGTGGGCCGAATAATACGCCGACGACTTGTGGGCAGAAGGTGAGACACATACACTGTTGTCCAGTTTGGACGATACCGAATGATTTTAACAACGCGTTTTTTAACTTTCTCCGTCAACTTTCACAGGGATGTTGCTGGAACCCCCTCCCCGCCGACACCCCCGGTCCCTGGTGCTACCAGACCTCGCTCGCCGCCGGTGCGGGCACACCCGGATCCGACCCCGGCATCACCGCACCCGCCACCACGGCCAACCCGGGTGGGTACTCTGCGATGGGTTACTCCCCCGTCGTCCCCATCGCCGTTGCTCTCGTCCCCGAAACCAACAAGATTGTCCTCCTCGAGCGTGAGGCGGGGGGAAAGACGGGCACGACGCACACGTACACGATGAATGTTGCGACGATGGAGTTTGAGCCGTTGCATTTGACGACGGATATTTTCTGTGTGGGTGGAAGTATGTTGCCGGAGGGGAGGGTGATTGCTGTTGGTGGGGGGACGGGGGCGGCGAGTTTGCAGGGGGTGAGGGTGTACACTAAGGGCGGCGATTGGGTGAGTGGTGGTTCTTCTTTTCGCCTCAATGGGAGAGTGTGAGGGTTCGTATGTTCTAACAACGGAATTTGTGACAATCGAACAGCAACAAAATGCTGCGGCTGCGCAGCTTCAGGTTCCTCGGTGGTACCCCACCGCGATGCTGTTGCCCAACGGAAAAGTGTGGGTATTCAGTGGTGCCACGGACATTCAACCACCGGGTGTGGTCCAACCATCCGCCGAACTGGTTCCGAGAGGCAACACCAACCTCGTCAACCTCCCCATTCTCGCCCAAACGCCGCAAAACCTGTACCCACACACCATTGTCGTTCCCGCCGACACCAACCGCGCCCAAGCCTCTATCTTCATCATGGCCGGCCGTCGCTCCCAACTCCTCAACCTCGACACCCTCGCAACCTTGGTTGAACTCCCACAAGCACCTGTCGGCGGCCGCGTGTACCCCCTGTCCGGCGGAGCCGTCATGCTCCCCCTCATCCCGGACGTCACCAACAACTACCCACCGGCGGAGATCGTCATCTGTGGCGGCGGGACGGGGAACGCCCAAGACGCACCCGCGCTAAAAACCTGCATTCGGGGCACACCCTCTGCCGGCGCCCAACTGACGTGGCTTGTGGAAGAGATGCCCCTTCCCCGTTTGTTTGCTGAGATGGTCGCCCTCCCCGACCGCACGTACCTGATCATCAACGGCGCGAGTAAAGGAAGTTCCGGCTTCGCGATGGCGAGTTCCAGCCCCGTTCGCACGGCACTATTGTACAACCCTTCCAAACCGGTCGGACAACGCTTCACGACCCTCGCCACCTCCACCCTCGCTCGGTTGTACCACTCGGAAGCCATCCTCGTGCCCGACGGTCGGGTGGTCGTGTTGGGGTCCACGCCCAACTACGATGGGAATATCGTGTCGGGGCCGTACGGGCCGATTCACCCGAACGAGCATATGGTGGAAGCGTACAGTCCGCCGTACTTGAGCAATGGGATGGTCAGGCCGGTGATTCAGTCTTTTACAAAGAATTTGCAGGGGCAGTGGGATTATAATGCGTTTTACACCATCACGGCGACGATTCCGACGGGGGTTGCAGCCAATGTGCAGGTGACGCTTATTGCACCTGGGTTTGGTATGTTACCCATTCACGCTTTGGCCGCTGTATATAGATCTTAGTTCACCCAAAACCGCGCTTACTGCTTTTATTCCTACAGTCACCCACGCAACACACATGGGCGAACGCACCATCGGCCTGTACATCCACAACATCACCCTCATCAACAACACGACCGCCACGATCCTCGTCCAAGCCCCGCGGTCCAGCGACGTTGCGCAACCGCAGCAGTACATGCTGTGGGTCGTGGACAACGGGACTCCCAGCGTCGCGTCGTGGATTCAAGTGGGCGGCGTGCCGGCGGCTGTTGCTGCGGCGAACTGGCCAAAGTTTTAGAATGTAAAGGCCAGGCGGAGATGTGAAAACTTTTGTATTGCGCTGGTGTGGACGGTATTTGGTTGTGTCTATGGGAAGATTAATTTTGAGAGTATAATGTGACGTGGATATTTGGGGTAGTTGGAATAGTATAGCTACTAATCATTTCCTATCAATTAATATAGCTAGCTGTAATTAGGAAATATGCTTCTAATACGATACAAATGTTTTGGAATCCCCTATTTTTTTGAGGTTCTTCTTGGCTTTGGTGTCATTGCTTGTGCGGAAATTTCATGGTGCGATTCGTTCGGATACCCATGGCGACCCTCAAACCTGTTCTTGAATTGGAGATGATGTCAAAGAGGTGTTGAAGGATCGTATTTGTTTGCCTGAATACGTTCCAGCTCTCCATCCCGTATTTCCGGGGTCGACCGTTAGTGGGGATGGGCAAATGGCGGAAGGTAGCCATGCCGCGTTGAAAAGCTTTGTGCATGAAATGTACACTCTAGGTACATTGCTTTCCGAATAAAGAGATATCAGAAGCAAGAGGATAAAGGAGAACGAAAAGGAGGACGGAGGGACGAGGATGCTTGGCTGATGCGCTTGTGCAACCTCCACGTCCGGTCTTTCTCTTCAAAAGCCCCCCCTCTTTCCAAATTCTTCGCATTTTCGCAACTCTATTGACTCCACGATGCCCACATTCGTCGAGCTTGAACCAACCAATACAAATAAAACTTAGTGGATGTAAGGGATTTCCCCGATCCGGCTGTTCAATCCCAAAACGCGAGAAACAAAAAGACAAAGAAAACAGACGCGTCGCGGATCGGTCACACGAGAGCTCTTTCAATTCAATTCAAAGACGCCTTTCATAGCCCCTGGGTATCCCAACCGACACCAAATAAATTGATAAGTTAGCTCCATCTAGCAAACCCCGCAAAAAACCAAACCCAAACATCGCCATCCAAAAAAATTCTATTAAGCCATGTTTAGAATCAGCAAAACCCGGTTATCCCTCAACATCCTCCGAATCTTCTCCATCCTCTCCCTCCTCCTCGTCATATCCTCCAGTATCGCCGTTAGTTACTTTGCGTGGCCGTCTCTCGGACAGGTATAGTTCTTACACCCCCACACTT
>JADGKA010000725.1:0-15365 GCA_027604605.1 Borealophlyctis nickersoniae
GTGGAAGTCGCACCCTATTGCCTCCTCGAGTTATTCACTGTTCTCACAGTTGCACTGGGTGCGTTGCTCCTCCGCTCACCAAAGCGAGATGTATCAAAGACCAGCCGGAACCATTGCGGATACACCATCCCAGCCAGGGTGGAAAGGTTGAGACTCGGCTTTTGTCCATTTTATTTCCGCCATTGAATAATGAAGTCCGCGGCTCGTTTTTGCCATTTCATCCGCCAATATGTATTGCATTGCGCGGCAACCAAAAAAAGGTGTTTCTGAAGGAGCCGGTATCCAGCTCCGCGTGACCATCTGATAGTCACAGGCTGCCAGGACGTTTTGGGAAGGATATTCACGAGAGAAACATTTGTCAGGAGTAATGGAAAACGAAAATCCAGCACCGTGAATTTCACCAACACAAAGCGAAAAGCTTATGAGAGAGGGTTTGCCGCGTACAATGGTTTGGAACGGTGGCTCAAGGCGTCGTCTTCCATTCCTGTTCGAGTCTCTGGTTTTTTTGACCTTGTTTGAATCCCATTCTTTCCTCTGGCACAACCAATGAACCGCAACTGGACGTTATAAATGTACAAATGCACGAAGGCTGTTTGACAGGGAATACTGAAAGATGTAGCGGACCGGACCTCACTGGGTTCTTTTTTGTCAGAAGGTGCGGAGCTGTTAACGGGGGGTCAGGCTTGTCCAACATTGACGGCACAAAAAAGCACCGACCACATCAGCATTAGCACCGGATTGGAAATCGGACGATCACAATGTCCCCATTCCCACATCCCACAAGGTTACTGGACATTGGCCTGAGTGCATCACCTGCTCGACATAAGGTCCCTTAAAAGCACCCGGGTGTTTCTGCCCGGACTTGCTGGCCATGCGTCTTTGAGGTTTTAATACCCAAGCACGAGTCCCCCTTCTACTGAGTCATCAAATCTTCTTTCTTTCGCGGGCACTATCGTGGGTACTCGAGACAAAGACTGGCGGACACATCATAGCACCTCGGAATGTCGGTTTAAGGCTCACGTACTGTCCAAAGGTTGACAAGCAGAACGATTTGCCCAGTGGGATGGATACCCAATGTCTGGTTGTGCATAATGTCTCTGCGATCGGCATTTCTTGCGCGTGTTGAAACTTTCAAAACTTTTTCCCTCCCGCAAGCTATGTATCTTGGACCCATCCCTTGATCTTTATTACCGCCCGCTAATGCACTGTGGTACGTTTCAAAAAAATGTGTTGAATGATGGACATGGGATGGGGAATATATCTATCCGACCTCAAACCGGCCACCATGTATGCACTGAAAACCCAGGGCTAATGATCAGGAGTACGTTGTTGTTGTGGAGCTTGTTTTCCCGTTTACGGCACTCAGGCCCCATGTTTGTTCCAGTTTACACGGTCTCCCCCCATTCGGTCTCGCGCGCAGTTTGGATACCCAAGTTCAACCCACCTTGGAGAACCCGTTTTGTTTCTGCCGTTTCGGTTTTCTGGTCAGGAGTGGGCAATGAGGCCGGATCCCTATGCATGGTACTGCAGGAAGAAATTTTACACTGTTATCATGAAGGGGATCGTGGACGCGAGGGGAATGTTTAGAAACGTTGATGTAGGGTGGCACGGGGGCGCCAGCGACGCTGCCGTGTGGACGGCATCCGATTGTTATCTCAAGAACATATCACCGGACACTCGGTATATCCCCGAGAAAACCTAACGCATAGCAACCGGCGATACAACAAAAAGCACGCACGAGCGCGGGTGAGCGTCGAAAGCGCCTTTGGCAAGCTCACAGGTTGCTTTAGGTGCCTCTCCAAGGAGCTCGCTTACGAGACCGACTTTGTGTCGATCATTGTACACACATGCTGCATCCTTCACAACCTATGCACCGCGGGAATGATCCGTTAGCGGGCGAAGAGTGCACGTGGCATGAGTTTTGGAGGAGGAAGCAGGACTACTGGGCGGAAGAGCTGGAGGAAGCGCTGCGGGTGTATCAGGAAGCGGAGGAGGGGTTAGCGTTGGTGCAGATCAATTTGGTCCGGCGGACGATGAAGCGATGAGAGAGGCGCAACGTGGCCATGTTGTCACGTTTGACAATTGTACCGCTGCGCAGTTGAGGGACAACTTTGCAGCAATGTTTATGAGGACCGGTTAGAATAGGTTGGTGGGATGTGGTAAAGAGAGAGGAAAGCTGGTTTTTCACGACAAACGTCGTAAGTTTTTTTAATGCAAATTCTTATACAATGTTGCAGGCTCTATCGCTATGCTAATCTATTCTATCTACATTTCATCTTGTGCATGGGTATTATTGCAGGCGCCGTTCAGTCCAAATCAATCAAATCTACAACCTCTTCGTTTTTGACCGCCGCCGGCCCACGGTGTCGAGGAACGGGTGGAGGGTTGTGATGCGGTGCGGGGTGGACCGGGACCGGATGATGGTGAACCGGATGATGGGCTGGAATTGGATGATGGGCTGGAATCGGAGCTGGGTAAGTTGGATATGCGTATCCGTATGGGTTTGGTGGTCCAGCGGGCTGCATATTGGTGAAAATGTCCTTGAGCGTCTCACCAAACTGCTGGAGGATTGGGCCGACGGCGGCGGTGATGACGGCGGCCGTGCCATCGGGGTCCATTCCCCGCTTCGCACGTTTCGCCTTGGGAGTGCGAATCACCTTTCCAGCCTCCGCCTTAACCTTCTTTCTCTTCAGTTTACGAACCGTAGGGAGAGCGCCGACGCCGGTTCCTTTGTCATCTGAATCCCCATCTCCACCATCTTCATCGTCCGCATTCTCCTTTGAATTCACACCACCCTCCTCATCCAAATCCGCCGGAGAGGAGTCTCGGAAAATCTCCGCATCAACATCGTCAAAGTAGTGACCAACCTCCGAACCTTCCCCCAAATCCTCCTCCTTCTCCCCCTCCGCATCATCTTCATCCTCACCCTCCCCTTCATCGTCATCCTCGCCCTCTCCCTCCTCCTTCTCGAGGTCGATTGGACGATATTTGGGCCCATCGCTCGTAGAACGAAAAGGGGGACCCGTGACAGCGGCAGCGCGTGCGCCTCCCATAATTTTGAGGAGGGTGTCGTAGTTTGGGGGTGGGTCTTTGTACATTTCGCCGGTGGCATCTTGGGTCTTGTGGTAAGCGATGACGGCGCTCCAAAGCGATTTCCATTTGGTGACACACTTCTTAACCGTCAAACCATTCGTTAGCTTTGGAGCAAGCTCATCGTTCATCTTCTCCACCACCATGGCCCATCCCTCTGTCTTCTTCGACAGTTTAGCAAACTGATCTATCAACTCCAGGCGGATCTCGAGGAATTTCCCCAACACTTGTTCCGTCCACAGGAATCGTGGGGCATAGATGCGTATGGGAGGGGGCTTGTTGGGTGATTTGGTGGGTTTAGGAGCTTTGACGGCTTTGGTTAGGGACGTTTTGGTTTTGGATGCAGACAGGTGGATCTGTGGAAGTTTTGGTGGCATCGTGGGGTCGTTGCGTGGCGGGTTGGATTGGGGAGTGTTGGACGTTTCGGGGAGTGTTTATGAGGAGTTATTATGAGGAGTTCTGTCTAATCAAACTGTACTGTTTAATGAGGCTAATGAGGGTAATGCGATCTATGATGAAGACGGTGTTGTACAATCCGTACAACATTTTTTTTGGCATGATAATGACGGCTGTAGAGTAGAGTACGATAAATTGCCAGTTAATTACGAAGAACGGTGAGTAGTTTTCCGCAACTTTGAATTGTTTCCTCCGCATAAATTCCAGACTGTCGAAGACAAGTGTTTGGGTAGGTAATTTTCTTGTTGGTGCACCACCGCACATCAGAAACACTAATGCAAAGCTGCGGTGAACACTATGTGTTATGTCCCGTTGACTGGAAGGGTCATCCACCATTTTCGCGGTCGTTTGCGGTTTGAAAGAGTATGCGGCATCGCACCATATGGTTGATTTCGGGCATATGTATTGTTCCAGCTCGAGCCACCGGGAATAAGAGTCGGGCTTGAGCACGGACGAAAGGTGCGGACTGGAATTGTTAGGCTTCCAGGATCCCTAGTGGTTGGACGTGTCGACATAATCGGTTTTTTGCCTTTTGCATTGCGGGCGGCGAGTTACGCAACAAAGAATATGCAAAAGGGCGGAACCCGCAATCCCGCCTTTCCTTGGAGATCTTGGTGTGGGCTTCGGAGAGCACACCAACACAGCTGCGCAAATGGCAATCCGATTCTCCCAAACACAATGGAGATCTTGGTGCTATGCTTCTCGCTTCTTACCTATTCTGTGGACCAGCTTGGCATTCAGTCTACAGATATTCAGGCCGTCCACCCAACCTTATTTATCTATCATTCGCGTTTCCAACCGCAATGCTTGAAAATGCAGACCTAATCCGCTCGTATTTTTTTGGCGGGCAGCCGGACCCAATACAACTGTAGGCGAAGTCAATCCATGTTCAATCCCATTTTAAAGCCGCGAACCTATTGAGAAGCCTGAACGAAGTTGCGTAGAAATCTCGCGTCGGGATCAGTCGTCAGGGGTTGGATACCTCCCAAGTTCAATCACAGTCCAGTTGGGTTTTCTCTTTTTTGACTTTTCGCTCACCACCCCACAATTTGGAGCTCCCTTATGACCTTCAATTCGAATCGCACAAATATTCCAGGGTTAGAACTGAGGTTGGGTTACCAAACTCCAGTACCATATCGCTGTTTGTGCTTTTTTTTGCGCCTTTTCAAGCGGCTCCGCCTTGAAACCTCAGACCCAGTCCGGAGCGTTAAGCTGGAAAATGCTTCTCGTTCCAATCACACCATTAAAAGCAGCGGGTGAACCCCCCAAACGCGTTTGTAGACATAAGTAAGGTTGGTATCTCTTTTTTTTGCCGGATGCAGGCTCTTTAAGTGATGGACCACGCGAATGCACCAAGGGTTTCTGAACCATACTCCGCAAAACCAGGTAACAGATACGAAGTGCTTCCTTTCCCGTTTCCATTGAAATTTGGCGAGCGCATGTGACCTTGGTAGTCCATAAAGAACGCCGGGGTTTGGATCCCCCGAATTCGATCTTCCAGCAGTTTTTTCTTTTTCGCACTTTGGTGATTTGATTGCCTCGTACTCTCGAAAGGCTGAAAAAAGGCCACAGTAAGCTCCTTAGATGAAGGCCCGACCTTCACCGCACAGCGTCGGACTAGACTACCCGCCATCGGTTGGCTTTGGATACCCTCATGTGCGGGTATTGCTGCAGCTGTCTTCTTTTGACTTTTGACGGCCCACGCCATTTACAAGTAAGATTCA
Source organism: Borealophlyctis nickersoniae (assembly GCA_027604605.1). Taxonomy (NCBI): domain Eukaryota; kingdom Fungi; phylum Chytridiomycota; class Chytridiomycetes; order Rhizophlyctidales; family Borealophlyctidaceae; genus Borealophlyctis; species Borealophlyctis nickersoniae. Next base: position 5,271 of record JADGKA010000725.1, read on the forward strand.
GCTATGCAAATGTTTCGTTTTAATGCTAGCCCGTTACGAACGCATTATCGAAGGGGTGAAACCAGTCGGAATGGCTTGCTTGACTGTTCTGTCCTTGGGTACTGAGTGAGTGTTTAATCCCGAGGAAATAAACGCGGGAATCCCATGTTGGAATTGGATGCGGTTATGGCCTTGAGAAGGGCGGCGCATTTCAACTCCTACCCGGCAGATGTTTTTTTTTTTGGTTGCGGTTTCTCGCCGACAAATGAGACTGTGATGGGGTACGTAGATTCCTTCTCGGTCAATGGAACGTGGTAGTCCACCATTCTCCGTTCGGGACGTGACGTGGTGTGCCCTACAGCCAGCAGGATTCATGTTTCCGGGAAGCATGCGAGCCGCACGCGGACTCTTGTTTTGCCCTCGACATACGGTGTTTCAAGGCCCGCCTCAGAATCGTCACAAAAAACAACTTGCTGTTTAATTGAATGACGAGGGTTCGGTAAACAAAATGGTTGGTGCGGTCAAATTTCATGGGAGTCATCTTGGCACGGCGGCTGGGAGTTCCAACGTGGTGGTGGTCGTGCAAAAAGAGACCGCCACCGGTATCAGCTTCTCCAGCAGTTGCGCCTACCTATGTCAACATGGTTACTTTGGCTGTCCTGCCCCTCCATTTGAAAATGTTCAGATTAGCCCTCAGTGACTGAATGAATCACCACATGTCCCAAATACGCGTCGCCCGTAGCAACCGAGGGACGGCTGTCAATGCGTAGCTTTCGCTGAGCGGATGCTTTCAATGTGAGAAAGTCAACAATGCCTATGAGCTACTTGCAGGCGAGTTTCGTCTAGCTGTGGAATCCAGCAAGGGTGTCAACAAAGTGTATTGCCGAGGTGACGGGCTCTGGACGTAAGTACGGTTGGGACAATGTCTCCGACGGATGCTGGGTCCTTCATGTAAAGGGGCTTCGATCGTAAACGGGCCCTGAATAATATGAACGGGGTAATGCGCACAAGTGGAAGTATTCAATTGCCCGGGTATTGACTATGACTACTATGTGGTTCTCGAAAAAGGGTTGCTACCTACTTACGGGCCTAATCTGGAGGTGGGACGCGACGCGAAGGAAGATGTGGCTGGCTGGTGTGCAGATTTGCACACCTCCGCTAACTTACCTCCTTTTTTTTTCTCTTTAATAATCCTACTTAACCCTCGCACACACCTCACACACACTGTACATAAATTCTTACGAGAGTACCGGTACGTGCTTGTAGGGTCTGCAAATGACCAAAAATGGGCGGGTCTTTCTTGGTCGAGGCCTTCGTGGGAGGTTGGAGGTGTCTTTGGGCAGTCTGGATTCCTAGTCCCTGAGCTGTGCCCCATTACCCCCTGCCTTTCGTGGTGTGCCTACTCTCCCTCCCCATAAATACCAGTTGCATGCCTGTTGGCGAAAATACTTGGAAGGGCAGCACTGTCGACTTTCGTGCCGGAAACGAAGAATTGACGGAAAGCAGCACAATTTTACAATAGATTTCATTGACAGCCATGTATTATTCCATATTTCTGTTGGGATTCTGCTTATTCAATGCCCTGACCTCTTACGCGCAGTAAGTCGTCATTCATTGATCCCTCTAGAAGTTTGACCTTCGCCAATATAGTGGGGCCCTTCGCAGAACTGTACCGTCGCTACCTTGCCTCCCAAAGGTCGAAACCATCTGGCGCAACTCCACTGATCCCAATTACGCCGTCTATGCGACCGGTCAAGCTATTTTCCGTGATCGCGCTCCACTGGCCGTCGTTTTCCCGCAAACCGCAACAGATGTCTCAAAAACCGTCATCTGTGCCCTCTCAAAAGGAGTGACGCCTGTTGCTCGGTCTGGGGGGCATTCGTACGAAGGTACGACATCGGACGCACCGCGAGTGCGTTCCAGCGAGAAATGTAACGCGTCTTGATTCCACCCGCACCAATAGGCTTGAGCTCGCTAAACGACACGGTGGTCATCGACTTTTCACAAATGGCAACCATGTCCGTCGTTGACGATTCCAAAGGACTCGTCCGTGCCTCAGCAGGACTGCGGCTCGGCAACCTTTACGCCGGTCTCTACGATCATAATCCCTCATGGACCTTCCCCGCCGGTGTGTGTCCATCAGTGGGTCTCGGCGGCCACATCGCGGCCGGTGGATACGGCACTCTTGCTCGAAAGTTCGGTGTGGGGGCCGACAACGTTGTCGCAGCTACCGTGGTGTTGGCGGATGGGAGGATTGTCAAGGCGGACGCCAACACTAATGCTGACCTATTCTATGCGATTCGCGGGGGAGGCGGTGGATCGTACGGATTCGTTGTGGACTTGACGTTGCGTGCGGCTCAGGTTACGGAGAACTACGTGGCCAAAGTCACCTACCCCAACGTTGACGATGCGGCAAAAGTGGTGGAGACGTGGTACAATTGGGTCAGTGGACCGTTAAGCAAGAGGAACGCGTCCATCCCCACCACGGGGAAGACCTTTGACGGATGGGCGGTCAACATGCAAATGAACTTGTTCAAAGACGGGCCGCTCTCGTTCGGTGTTCGGTATACGCCGTCCACCCCGAGTTCGGTGGAGGAGTTTACCGCCATTCTTGCTAGCTCGGGGATGACAGATACGTCAAAGTTTGCATGGAAGTGGGATTCCCCGCCTGCCAAGGTCAACAACCTGGTATGTCATTGTGGCCTCAGTTGTCATATACCTGCTGTTTATTCTTCTGCTCTGCTCGGTCTTCCGCACGGTTTACTGATTTCACATTCCTTCCCACACAGGTCGCCCAATCCTTCTCCGACGGCCAACCCGCCACTTTATCGGACGACGAAGCCCGTGCGTTCCTCGCCGTCCCACAACGCCAAACCGATGTCAACTGGAAAGACCGTTCGCGCCTCAAAAGCGAGTACGTCCGCGGCAAACTCAACCCGGCATTCTACGCCACGGTACAAGACGTTCTCAAGCAAGCGTCCAACGTCTCGCCATGGTCGATGATACAGTTGGAGGCGTATGGGGGTATGATTAATGCTGCGGCGGCCAGCACGAATGGGTTCGCGCATAGGGGGAATACACAGTAAGTGGACTGTCAGACGCGCGTGTCCGGCAACGGACTGGGCACCCCAACCTGTTGCTTCGTTCAAACGCTTTTGTTTTTTCCTAGGTTCGTCATCCAATACGGCCTCTACTTTAGCAAAACCTTGCCCGACCCCACCATCCCCGCCGGCCTCTCCTGGCTCACCAACACCGAAAACGCCTTCAAACCGTTTGTGAGCGGAGAACACTACCAAGGTAACTTTCCTTCCTCCCCTCTGCTCCTTACCATTCACATCTAACCCTGTTTTATAGGTTACGTAGACCTAGACGTCAGCCCACAATCCTTCTACGGCCAACATTACCCCAAACTCGTGCGTATCAAGCAAAAGTACGATCCCGGGAATGTGTTGTGGTCGGATTTGGTGCCGCCCAAGACGTCGAAGATTTGGTTTGGGCCGACGTATCTTCATTGAGGGGGTGGTATTTAGATGAAGTGTAGCATAGAGCAGTGTAGAGAAATAGTTTGTGGGGAAGGACTCTAGTAGTCAATTGTGAAAATAAATGGACCCACATAAATCATGGTCAAAAGGATTGACAGCGTTACATATGTAACGGGTGTGTGCGATTGGTTCCGCCTCTCGACCTATAATCCGATTCCGAACCGGTTTTTTTTTGAGAAACAGGAGAATGGCCACCACCTTGCGCCGAAAAAAAAGGCAAAAACTTCGCTGTCTACCTCGGATAGGATACTGACCGTCTGTTCGGGGTTCATTGAACCCTATTACGCCTTCCGCCCACCGTGTTCGCAACAGAAGGCTCATCTCAATGTGAGAGAGTCATACGCATTCCAGAATACAGCTAAACTGAACTGGTTCAACGTTTGATACGAAGAAACGTAAGACTGAAGACCGCGGCACGCTGGAGAATTGGGGGTCAGCTTCTGCTTCCTCCACTCATCGAGCGAAAAGAACGTCTTTTTTTTGACACACACAACAAAAAAAGAACTTGAACAGGAGCATGATGCTTTGTTTGGGTCATTGAACCCGTTCATGCCTTTCAACCACAATGGTCGCAACAGATGCTCGTCTGAACGTTGAGAGCAATACCCACACATGTGTTGGTCTGCAGAAAGTGACCCACCTGGTGTATCGTTACGTTTTGAAACGTGCGCAGTAATTGCGGATACCGGACACCACAGGGTGCGGACGCTTGATTCGCACACTGCGCAGTTTATGGTCAACACCACCGTACGTCACCAGGTTTCGGGCCGTGCGTAATGAACCTAATTCCAATGCGTGCGAAAGTTTTTTGGAAGCTCCCTGGACCCAAGAATTCAGGTAGCCTGAAAAAGTTTGATGTCTGGTATGAAGAAACGGTAGACTAAAGACTGCTACTACGCTGGACGGATCAGGTTCAGCTTCTACGGCTCAGCACTGCGCCGAGCCAATCATGTCGACCTTTTTTGGAGGGCAGACAACAAAAAAAGGTTTTCGCTCCCAGAACCTGTCGGTCGATACTCGGTTTGGTCAATTGAACCTGTTTATGCCTTTTCAGCCATGTCCGCAACAGAAGGCTTGTCTGAACGTGAGAGTAATACGCATACTTGTTAAGGGAGTCGACCTGTTTTTTGACGCACACATCAAAAAAGGATCTTCCCACATTGGTACCTACCTACCGTCTGTTCGGGGTCATTGAACCCGTTTATGCCTTTTCCGCCATGTCCGCAACAGAACGGCTCTCCATTCATCAGGGTAATACCCGTACATGTATATTCAGTCTGCAGAAAGTAACCCATTGACTCGGTTCAGTGTTACGTGTCCGCAGTTGATGTGGATACCCTTCAAAGCGATCGGTATTTGATTCCCGCACCGGTGTGCAGTTTATCTTAAATGCCCATTGGTAAAATTTGTCCCATAAACATCTGAAGACGCAGTGTCGTTACGGTAGAATACTTTGGAACGTTGGACGAACCAAGTTCCATGGTTCAGCAATTATTGGCAAAGATGGACTGGGCACTTTTTTTTAAGCACAAAGGATGAGGTTACAAACTCTCGCATCTTTGGGAACGCAAAAAAGAGGAGTTTCCGAAAGCTATTCACCCCAGATTCTTCTTGAAGGGCTATCGAACCCGTTTCAAAAGTCTCGCCATCCGCGTACGGCGAGAGATCGGCCAAATCTGAATCGCCCATGGATTTTGAACGCCCCACTGCCTGGATGTCAACCTCGCCGCTTACACTTCGTCCAACACCATTAAAAGTTGTCCGGCCAAGCGATCACGTTCAGAGATCATTTCTCACGACGCGCGTAATTTGGGACAATGAGTCAGGTAAACGAAGAAACGTACGACAAACAACCACCAGAACGCTGAAGGGATCAACTTCAGCTTCTACTCCTCCATTCCCGCAAAGAGTCAGGCTTCTTTTTTGGACACACAACAAAAAAAGAGCTCTTGCCTTTTCGGCCCACCTTCGTTGGAACAGAAGGCTCACCCGAACGTTGAGACCCCATACATGTATCGCTGGTTTGCAGAAGTAACCAATTAATATCTAGTTCATTGTTACATTTTCAAACGTGCGCAGTGAAGCTGAATACCCGTCAAAGCGCACCACCGGTGTGGACGTTTGATTTCCACGCCGTGGGCAGTTTACGTATAATGTACATTTGTAATATTCATTCCAACCATCTGCGTTCTCATGGTGGAAGACTTTGGAAATACTGAAGGCATCAGGTTCCAAGGCGTAGCATCGTGATGGAATCGGCTTTTTTTTTCCCCACACAAAAAAAAGACGGGTACTTATGCATGGTTGAAATCTTTTTGAAGGGTCGTCGAACCCGTTCTACGAGTCTTGCCATCGAAACCGGCGAAAGGACAGGCAACTATGGACCGCCTGGTTGGAGCGCCCTCGAGAATCAAACGTTCTGCCGTTTCACATCTTCGCTTACACTTCCTCTAGCACCATCGGCGTGAAAATCGGCTCTTTTTCTGACGCACGCAAAAAAGAGACGGTGTCAAACGCCATGTACCCAGGCACAGGAAGGGGGGTATGAAACCCTTCTTATGAGTCTCACCATCAGCATGGGCGAAAGGACGGGTGAAGGTTGGCTCCTCGAGATTTGAACATTGTACCTCGGAATGATCGACTATACACCTCCACTAACACATGAAGACGAAACATGAGAAGACGAAGCGTTCTCATAATGCAAGACTTTGGAGACACTGAAGGCATCAGGGTCCATCCAAAGCATAGGAGTGGCGGCAATTCGCTTTTTTTTGTCGCGGGAAATAAGAGAAGTTTCCAACGCCTTTCCACGCCACATTCTTCTTGAAGGGTCATCGAACCCGTTCTACAAGTCTGGCCATCGGCTTTGGCGAGAGGGCGGGCAAATGTAGATCGCATGGCTAGCGCCCTCCAGATTTCCAACGTTCCAACGCGCGGCATGTCAACTCACGCACGGTTTACACGTCCTCTAGCACCATTGGAAAGTGTCCGGTCCTCATCGCGTGGATCCGCTTCAGAGATCATACCCCACCGCGCGCGGGTCTGAGCTGTTTTCCTCCTTTTTTTGCGTTGTCTCTTCTCAAATCGCTCACCTACCTGTAGTTCTGACGTTCATTCTGCGGACGCGTACATAGTTGCCATCTACACCATGAAGATTTATGTGACATCCATTCCAAACGTCTAACGACAAAGCGGTGTCACGATAGAGGACTTTGAAACACTGAAGGGATCAGGTGCAATAGCTTCATTGAACGAAAGATCCCTGCTTTTTTGGAGGCACGCAAAAAAGATGAGGTTCCAAATTTATTCAGTAGAATTCTTCAAAAGGGGTTATGAAACCCTTCTTACGAGTCTCGCCATCCGCATGGGTGAAAGGACGGGCAAATACGGACGGCCTGGTTGGAGCGCCCTCGAGATTTAAATCTTCCGCCGCGAGAATTGTCACTCACCACTTCCACTTCCTCTAGCACCGTCGGAAAGTGTTCGACCAAATCACTGCGTGGATCGTCCTCAGAGGTCACGTCTCGACCACGCTTTTAATCCTCTTTCCCTTCGACTCTCTTTTTGGCGTCGTCGTTTCAAGACCTCGCGTGGATTGCGGTGGGACCCATACCTGTGGCCAGTTCCAACGTTGTTCTGCATGCATATGCCTGTACAAGTCGCCATCCATATCACGCAAAAGTTTTCGTGTAATTCCCCTTCAAAGTCAACGGGAAGCTTTGGGATCATGATCTCGAATCATGACCCAGCTTAGCTGTAGGTGTAACGGTTTGAATTTTTTTCGGGGCAGACAGTAGCGGGCCGAAAAACGTGTCGTGGAGATGGGAGGCGACAAGCAAGTGAACGTAGTCATCCGCAGCTGCCACGAAAAAAAAGTAGATGTGCGCTGTAAATGGGATTGCAATTGAATCCTTATAGGGCGTCAACTGCAACTCCGTTGCTGCTGCCTGCTGATGGATAATGTCTGATAGGACATCACTTGTGTGGGATAGCCAAGGTGTTGCGCTCATTTATGTTCAAAGGTAACTGTTTGTCTCTTCCGCGTCTGATTCTCTCGGGTCCAGTGTCATGGAGGCGACCAGGACTCTGTACGCATTTCCTTGCCGGCGCCAACATGGCAAGGTTAACTAAATAAAAGTTGAGGATATGGGTCGGTGTTCGCTGTTGAGGTCGAGCGCGCGCAGTCGCGCGGATTTGCTAGCCCGTTACAGTATTCAGAATGGAACTGACCCCGCGTAGCCGAAGTGTCCGGACAAGGCCGGGTCAACCTCAACCTCTACCATTGAAAGCCATATTCGATTCTTTTTTCCTACATTTGTTCCTGCTGTGATTAAGTGCAATAAGCAGTAACACGGCTACAGGGATTACGGAACAAATTTTTGCACGGATAGATTTACAAGAAGCCCGACATTCTTTAACGTCAACCGGGTTTGGTACTAATCCATTTGATATTGGCCGTTTGATATTCAGTATGCATTTTGAAACCCAAGCGTAATGAGACGGAGGGAGGAAACGCAACGACCTCGCTTTACGGGAGCACTTGCGGCACTCCTTTCCTACTTTTTGCTTTCCATTGCTTATTATCGGAAAGGCTCTCAGCGTACGACAGCGCGTTAAAAAACCATTAAACAACATATATGCCACGCGCTTGAGTTTCCAATTAGCAAAGTGCGTCCTTACATGTCTACCGTCCTCTCATCATTTTTTGGCCCCCCAGCAGCGAGGGTATCCAACATGTTGTGTGGGACGGGGAATTGTTGAGACTGGGTCCGCGGAATTGGTCGCAGGATCCGCAGAGTTGCACCCGCAAACCCTCAAACAATATATACACCGGACGATTGAGTTCCAATTAGCGAAAGTGCCCTTACATGCGTTCTCTCGCATTTGTTGGCCCAGGTATCCCAAATCGCGTCGGACGCGTTGGGAGCGGATCCATGGAAATCGGCCCACGGATCTCAAGAGTTGCACCCGCACGTGGCGGATCAGCCACACCCCAACTTTGACTCGCATAGTTCCGACAATTCGGATCGGAGCCAACCCTTGCTGCTTGTGTTTTCGGACCTCTTGGACGCGAACACTTCCCTTTCCCCAAACGTCGAAGGAGCCCATTCAGCGGCACCCTCAGAACGAACATAAAAACCCTTGTCCACCTTCCCTCGCCTCGAACCACACCCTTCCCTCCCATTCCTCACCACACACAATGACACTCGCCTCCTCCTTCTATTCCATCAAAGTCAACGACAGCCGCGGCCAACCCTTTGACCTCGCAGAACACTGCCAGGGCAAAGTCGTCATGGTCGTCAACGTCGCAAGCAAGTGCGGAAAGACCCCGCAATACGCCGGTCTGGAGGCGTTGTACCAAAAGTACAAGGACCGGGGGTTTATTATCTTGGGGTTGCCGTGTAATCAGTTTGCCGGGCAGGTATGGTATAACGCGAGCGGAGTTTGAAGGAATGGCGGAGGAGAGGGAGTTTACAAACCCGGTGCGGACTGTATTCAGGAACCTGGAACAGCAGAGGAAGTCGTCATGTTCTGCTCCCGCACCTACAACGTCACGTTCCCCATCCTCGAGAAAGTCAAAGTGAACGGTGACGACGCGCACCCGATCTACCAATACCTGAAGGCTCAGAAGGCTGGGTTGCTTGGTCTGCGAATGTAAGTTACGTCCTGTACCGTAAGAAACATGGGGATATCGTTCTCAGTCCATCTCCGTCGACGCATTTTCAGGGTCAAATGGAACTTTGAAAAGTTTATATTGGATCGGGAGGGTAACGTTGTGGAACGATATGCAAGCAACACGACACCCGAAGCTTTGGACGCAAAAGTGCAGGCACTTCTCTAAGCAACCGAAGACTCTACCCACCCGCCCTATTACTACTTGAGTTGTGGTCGACGTATCATTCTGTACATTTTATTGAAAATAGAAAGTTGTTTTGTGAACGTCGTCTTCCTTCGGACCAGGCTGTGGCGCTGAGCAATCAAGCCACAGCAAGCCGCCATACCAGCCACATTGGCCTGCGAATTTCCGACGCGTCGCTATTTTTGGCAAAGTGCATTTGGAAAGTATATTAGTGCTATTAATACGCTGCTAGTAGACTTCAAACGATGAAACAACATATATGATACACTCCTCCGAGGTTTCAACCCCACGTAATTGCCCTTTTTCTCCAGTTTTCGTTTTGATCAAACGATGCCACGCATCAGGTTAAGTACCCTCCTCGCTTTAATCGGCGCGTTAACGGTCGTAGAGCCCTCCGCGGCCCTAGCCCAACTCCCCACTTCCACCCCCTGCACAACCATCTGCCTCCCCACGACCCCCTGGCTCCCAAACACAACGCAACCCATCCTCTACAACGCCGACTTTTTCGGTCCTATCACGACACAAATCACACTCGGACTGTTTGCGGGGAACTTGCAGACGTTTGCGTCCTTGACGTGTGGGAGGGTCATGGGACGGTTGAATCCGGTGGTGAAGGTGGTGAGTGAGAGGAATACGGGCGTGGTGGAGGTTACGGTGCCTGCCGCGGGGAAGTATTTTGTCGTGGTCGGGGGAGTGGGCGGAGGGACGTGTTTG
>JADGKA010000726.1:0-15353 GCA_027604605.1 Borealophlyctis nickersoniae
GTATTCAACCTTCGCACTAACTCCCCGTACCTCCCTTACTCCCCTTCCTTCCCCCTACCCAGCCCCACGGCTGCGCATGCGAAGCATCCGGCAAAGTCTGCGACTGCGCTGAACCCTGCAACTGCCCAAGGATCAAAGAGTGACGTTCCGTCCATTCCACCCCGCGTCGCCCGACGGTGGTGAGGGAACAAGTTCGTGTGTTTTGCAAAGGGGTGTGAAGAATCGGGGGGATTTTGCAGGAGTGTGATTTGCGTTAGTTGCGGGGAATGGGTGCGGGGTTCCTCACGTTATGGGAGAGCATTTGTATATATTTGTTTTTTGGAGAATTTGATTGTCTTTTGCGTACCAATTTGCAGAGTCGGTTGAGAGCAGATTGTTCGATCTGGAATACTTACGCGTAAACGCAGCCTACTGCAAGGGAGAAAATGCTTACTCTGACCATTCTTTAGCGGTTCAATTCGAGGTTCGGGCCGCGACATTGCATTGGCGGTGCCGACGGTAAAAGGAAGCAGCCGTATTTCATGTTTCGAAAGCTTTCTTTCAAGGTTCGTCTTTTGCAAAATTTCAACAAAGAGAAGCTACTGAAGGAAATACAGTGTGATGCTCGGAACTATTTTATTGTTTTTTTGTAATCTCTTGTTTTTTTTCCCCTCAATCAACAATGTGGAGCCATCAAGGTTCGGACTTTTCCCATTTTGTCTAGTGGTTGCCCAGGAATGTGGAAACAGTATACAAGATGGCACGAAACATTTACATTATGCAGCGACATTGGTGATGCAGATGCCCCTTCACTCTTGCCCCACCCGACATAAATATATACTAGACTACATGCAAAGGGTTTCAGCGAATACGGAAAGTGCGCCTCATCAGTCTCCTCATCAGAAGTCAGCATAGCCAACCTCGTCTATAGCTAATCCAACCCATCAGAGCTAACATCGTCTGTGATCGGTCGAAAGTGCAATACCCTCCCATCCTCATAGGTATTAGCATAGCTATCATCAGAGCTAACATCGTCTGTGATCGGTCCGATGTGAAGTACAAAGCCATCCTCATCGGTATCAGCATAGATATCAGCGGGCTGGGCGACTCCGAGCCTCGCCAACCGATCCGCTTCGGTATTCAACTCCCGAGCAATATGGTGAACCTGCACACACCCATGTCGTCTCTCGGATTCGTCCAACTGCTCCCACAAATCCCGATTCTGCACCGGCCCGCCCCTCGCGGTTCTCCACCCATTATTCTTCCATTTGGCGAGCCAGGACTTCAGCCCGTTCACGACGTATGCGCTATCCGTCAGCAACTTCAACCATAGAGGACGACCGCTGCTGTCGCTGCGCTGAAGGTCCTCTTCCGTCAAAAGGACGTTGATGGCGGCGATCACGGCTGTGAGTTCGGCTCTTTGGTTGGTTGCTGGACCTTGCAAGGGCTTTGATACGTTGTATGGGGAGTTGGGACCAAAGTATACGCCGTAGCCTCCACGGGCACCGAATGTACCGTTTTGCGAGCAGGCGCCGTCTGCGTAGAAGAAGATGGGTACGTGGCAGTTGCGCATGGTGACGAAGCGTTCAGAGCGGGAACAGTATGTGAAGTCGCGGTCCAGGACGGGGGCGGAGTCATACGTGTGCTCCTTGTAGCAGATGTCTTCTCTGTGTCTTTGGCGTCTCCTTCCCATCTGATGGATGGCCTGGCCTGTCGTGGGAAAATTGACGAAGAGGATGCAACCCGCCGTGTTGATTGGATACCCATTCTTGTGGCACAGCCATGCACGAGTCTAAAAGGACGCGTACTTACAGAGTTGGGCCTCGATTTGCGACGATAATAGTGAAAAGAACGGAATACAGGGACAACGAGCATTTCTTGGCAGATATAAAGTATTTTACTACAACAGCAACGTCCATCTCCTTTCCCCCAACCCAACCCCAACCCAACCCGAACCCGTCTCCCCCATCCCCTCTCGCGGCTATCGCGTTTGGGTCGATTTCAGATGATATTCATCTGCGTCCGAGCCGCCATCTAAAAAGGCACATATTGTAATGGCGGGTCTTTTAATTCCGAGCCAATGTGTGAGCTTACCGTAAGATACGTCACTGGCGTGATTATGAATATTTTGAAAGGTGGTGAGCAATGCCCTTGTGCTCTGGCGCTTCACAGCGTCCACCTTGGCTCCAAAGTCCAACAGCACCTGGACCACTGCCCGGTGTCCGCCTTGTGCCGCCAAACGCAACGCTAGATCGTTATCCGCGTGCACGTCCGCCCCAGAGTCCAAAAGGGCACTCGAGAGTGGTTCGGTTCTTGTTGGACAGTGGGGCCCATGTTCACGCCCGAAAGAATGAGGCCTTGTACCAGGCGGCATTGAGAGGGCACGTGGAAGTGCTTCGCGTTTTGTTGGAAATGTTTGCCAATGTTCCCGCTGCAACGAATAAAGCGTTGATTGTGGCGGTGGGGGAGGGGCACCTACCGCTAGTGGACTTTTTGTTGGATTCCAATGTGGACGTAAACGCCGACAATGGTGAGGCCTTGTTTGAAGCGACGCGCTGCGCACAACTTGAAGTGGTTCGTCGGTTGGTGGACCATGGAGCGGAGGTGGGTGCCGGTGAGAACCGAGCCTTGGTTTTCGCGGCAACAAGAGGGCGCCTGGAACTCGTTCGCTTGCTGCTGGATTGTGGGGCCGACGTTCACGCGCAAAATGATGAAGCGTTCTATATGGCCGTCCATAAGGGACACACGAAAGTGGTCCGCTTGCTCTTGGAGCATGGGGCGGATGTGCACGTCTATGACGATGGAGCGTTGAAAGAGGCGGTGACTGAAAGACACACGGACATGGTCCGTTTGCTGTTCGTGCCGCCCAAACCAAGCAGTCCTCCTGACTCCGACGGTGCTGTACGAAGTCTTCCTGAGTTCGGCGTAGCCTCCAGCCCGCTTCACCCCATATGAGATCGTCAACGGTGATGAAGCGCAAAAGTGTTTTGTTTGTGCAGCGAGTGCGGCGTCCGGTGCTGGGGTGGGAGCATCTGACGATGTTACGGAACAATTCGAGGGGGATGGCAGCCTCCTTCATGCTGGAAGTCGTCGTACTTTGGCGCAAAGAGTCGTGGGAAAATTCTCTGATGGTTCAAGTCAAGAGGGGCAGCCAACCGAGTACCTATTGAAAGTGATATTCTCCTCAGACGCTCACTTCGTGCACAGGGAACTTTCTTCAGCGGCGGAGAGCCAGTCCAACACCCGGTTCGTCTCTTATGCTGCGGTCTCAAACCCAGCCAGGGGTGATAACACCTGAATTCACTTACAGAGATGTATCTGTCTCGGTTCAATGGGCTGTCGCGCACATTCACACAGCTCCATAGAGTGTACAATATTGTATATATATTGCTGTGTGGTTTCGAATGTTAATGGTGGCGAGAGTCAAAAGAGTCAGACTGTTACTCTGTTAGATACAGTACTTATCACCAGTTTCTGGGATCAACCACAAAAATATTCACGCGTCCTTATCTTCTCGAAGCTCCAAATTTGGGGTATCCCATCCTTCAGTTGCCCCCGCATCTCCATTTCCATCTTGCATTTCCACCCCGCGGGAAAGGTGGGTATCATACGTCCGCAACCTTCTCCAAACATGCGTTTAGGGGTCAGGTCATCCTGACGCAGTTCATCCTTCATTCATCGTCTTGCCCGCTGCGTACAATAGGTCGCTGCGTCCAAGCAAGAGCTTGCCAGTGCCTCCCGCTTATCTCTCTACCCCGCAACGAGGCGTTTCGTCACTCACTGCCCTTTCGATTTCCGTGTGTGGGGTTGATTGTTGCTCTTATCACGGTGGAGTACCTACCTATGTACAGTATATATTAAACCACCCTTTGGTTGAGAATGCTTCGACCATTTTCTCACGTTCCTCCTGTTTAACCCTCGCGTCGTTTCTCTACGGTGGTTCTAGTTATTCTATACTCGGACTCCTCTTCTTGTTGGTTTTACTCGAATGATATGTCCTGTTGGGGAAAACGGAGTGGACGCGGTATGGTGGGCCGAGGTACGTAATGCTTAGGTCGAAACCGGCAACGTTTCCTGGCGGTGCTTCAAACGGAGACCCTGACCCACAAACCTCTCTCCACATCATTGTCAACGCAGTCCATCTTCCACACATGCATCTACCCACCTTCACTCCCATCCCTTTCAACATCTCTCGGCTACGCCTCGATTCTGTTTTGGATGTTTGCCCAAATGCCGCAATTGTACCAGAACTATGTCAATTCCAGAGTAGATTCTCTGAGTCCATGGTTTCTGTTGAATTGGCTGGCGGGTGATGTTGCGAATTTGGTGGGGTGTGTGTTGACGAATCAGCTGCCGTTTCAGGTGGGCACTAAGAGAGCTTGCGTTTCCCGCTTTTCGAAAATGCCGTCATTTGCCCTTGGTTCCGACGAATTAATCACCGCAATATTGCTTTTGCAGACCTATCTAGCAACCTATTTTGTTTGTTGTGATACGGCTCTCATGTCCCAGTACCTCTATTATACCGGTCTCCATCGTTGTCCGAGTCGCACGATGGTATCCCAACCGCAACTAAAGTATTTGCTGGTGGATGTACCGATGCATTCGTCGGAAACCACACCCTTACTCCACAAACCTGCAACGTTCCCGCGGTCCGCCAATTCTGCGCTGAAAAGCGCGCGACGAGGGTAAGATTTGAAAAGTCCCGCTTCGGAGGGCAAAAGCGCGTCCTTCAATTTGCGCATCCTTCTCACCTGGTGGTTTCAGGTCCCTCCCACGATCCCTCTACACCTTCCTCCTGCTAACCCTAATCACAACCGCAACAACCTCTCCATCCCCGTCACTATCTCCCTCCCTTCCACCCGCCACCCACATCACCACCGCCAGCGCCACTCCCATCGACCCCGACACATCCTACTACATCGGCGTCCTCACATCCTACCTCTGCGCAACCCTCTACCTCACCTCCCGCATCCCCCAACTCCTCCTAAACCACACCCGAAAATCCGTCAGCGGCTTATCGATGGGGATGTTTGCGTGCGCCGTGGGCGGGAACGTGTGTTATGCGCTGTCGATTCTCACTGCTGCGCGGGTTGGGACCGGTGGAGGGATTGGGGCTGCGGAGGTGCCGTTTTTGGTGGGGAGCGCGGGAACGGTTTTATTTGATATTTGTGTGTTTGGGCAGTGGGTTGCGTTTGGGCGGGGTGAGGTGGGTGCGGCTGCCGGATGTGATGTGGGTGCGGCGGAGAAGCGGGGTGGTGTGGAGGCGGGGATGGTTGAAAGGACTGAGGATGTGACTGAGTTGGAAGTGTGAATAGGACGATACCCAAGTTGGGGATACCCGAAGAAAGGAAGGAGGAAGGTCTCGCGCAGGTTAATTTAACACCAAGTTCTTCAGTCTGTGACCGCTTGAAAACATGAACATTTACAGCTGGTTTGGAAGTCCATCAAATGGGGAAGGCGCGGTTAGGGAACGACCGGATTGCCAGATCACTATGAAAGGCACTCTAACAACAATTCAAATCCGGCACAATGCTGCGCTGGGCTCGCCAGCCAGAACCAATCAGGAGAAATTCTGGATTTCAGTCCTTGGGGCACCAAAATGAATGGTTTTCAACGTTCATAAAGTAACTAACACCAACGACTACGATTGCAAATTTGCACAGGCACCAAAATGGATCGTTACATTGGGTTGCTCGCGCCGACCTTGTAAACCCGATTTGAGTCCGAAGTTGACATGATTATCCGTTTTTTTTTTTGCGTTTATGTTATGGATCGCATCCCAAGCAACCAAAGCCGGTCATAAATACATCCCCCAAAAAAAAACTCTACAATAATGATGGAACAGCGAGATGATGTCTGGGTATCCAGCCAGGTTCACCCCATCGGAATCACCAGCGGTGTAGAACAAGTATACGAACCGTGCCATAACTCTTTTCCCGGGCAAGCAGGTAAAAAAAGGCAGTCTTTGCTATGGGGATGATGGAAGGCGAAAACCGGCAAATGCTCCTCCCCCTCTACTGGAAGGCGAAAGCCGGCAAATGCTCCTCCCCCTCTAATGTCCCATTCCACGTTGACGACAAGAACGGGGTTGACCTTAAAATGGCACCGCGGTACCCAAAACCCCACTTTTGACCGGGACCTGAAACCCAGTCCTCGACCCGGTGCTAACGAAGCACGAAATAAAAAACCAGATGGAGAAGAAAATGCTCATTCAGGTACTGGAACTGCTGACTTCCAACCATTGGGGTTTTGTTACCGGTGCGCGCACGTGTATTTACAACACAAGGTGCGGTATATAGTAAGATGATTGCGCAAATACGACACAAAACAATGAGTCCTTCCACCAGCACGTAACCAGATGGCACCAGCCGGGCGTGGTCCCGCCCCTGTCCGGGTTTGAAGTTCTAGACTGGTAAGTATCGGGAATGTCCTTACAGGTGCGCATTTGTATTTTCGACGCAAGGTGTGTATGTAAACACAAAACGCAACTGTGCAAACGACGCGGAAGAAAAAAAAATAAAGCATAGCGCCATGATATCAGAGTGGCGATCGCCGGCCGTGGTAACCCCTCCAATGGCCGGACCTCAATTTGACCAGCCGTTGTCCTTCGATTGTCGGCGGAATTGACAAATGAATGCAGAGCCTGACTGCGCACACCCCCTTTTTCGCGTTTAGTTATGGATCGCATCCCACGCAACTAAAGAGGAACCAATATATAAATCCCCCCCAAAAAATCTCCTGAAATGATTAACACAGTGGGATGATGACTGGGTATCCAGCCAGGTCCACATCGGGGTCACCAGCGGTGCAGAACAAGGATATGAACAAACAGTGTATTTCTTTTCCGCGCAAGCAAGCAAAAAAAACGCAATATTCAGCTTTATGCAACCTCAAAAGCTGGCAATGCTCTTCTTCCTTCAACGTCCCATTGTTTAACCTCAAATTGGCACGGGCCTGAGCGGAAACCTACGCTGGACAGCGGGGATTTTGAAGGCCAATGCTTCCAACCGCGGGCTAACAAAGCACGAAAGACACGGCAATGTTTAAAGCACACCACACTGTTTTAAACATTTCGAAATCAAAAAAGAAACCGAGAACTGAAAGAGATCATTCGTTCACTGGAACTGCTGACTTCAAGTGTTGGCGCTTTGTTCCGGGTGCGGGCATGTTTACGACACGGGATGGGTATATGCGAAGGCAAACGCAACTGTGCCAATACGACGTGGAAGAAAAAAAAAGGCATAAAAAAACGTTCTAAGCAATCACCGGGGGCGGTGCCCTTTCCAATGGGTTGATTATCCCGGACCTCGGTGAATTTGTCG
This sequence comes from Borealophlyctis nickersoniae, assembly GCA_027604605.1. NCBI lineage: Eukaryota > Fungi > Chytridiomycota > Chytridiomycetes > Rhizophlyctidales > Borealophlyctidaceae > Borealophlyctis > Borealophlyctis nickersoniae. The sequence goes on from JADGKA010000726.1 coordinate 7,302, forward strand.
GTCAACCGTGAAGCGGGCCGGTTCCTCCCTCTTTATTATCCCCGACGGGCGTAACCCGAAAACCGGTGTCCATCTTCATTAGTCGTACTTAGTGGGGGTTTGTATTTGGGGTCAGCGTTAATAACGCCTTCTTTCTTGCTGGTTGCGGACAGCGCTCGTCATGGCATAAGCGGAGCTTTCGGCGTGGTGGTGGCAATGTTGACTGGATACCCAATGAGCGCACTCAACCCTCAACTCTGTACACCTGGCCTCCTCCAAGGGTGATCAACCCGCAAAGTAATTTCCACGGACCTCCAAGGATCTCAACGAAAAGAAGTAGTCTTACACGCCCAACATTATGGTCCCACAAAGCAAAGAGGTGGTCAAACTTCATTTGCAATTTGGTAGCAAATCGGGAAGTCACAAAGCACTTTTTTTTCGTGATTTTGCGCAATTTCAAAGAGTGCCAGAAAATGTGTTTCTAAGACCCCAAAAAAAAACACAGGTGCGAAAAATCAGTGTTCCATTGCCCCAGTGCCATGCCACATAGTACGGTGCCGACATCGTGTGCCGAGTTTGGACTGAGTCAAGTGAAATAACAAACACAAGGCCGGAGCGAGCCGGCGCCTTTATAGGATGCCTTCCATGTCTTTAAGTTTGGCTCACCCCACAAATCATTTTCGTTACAGAAGTATCTGCTTTACGCATGATACAGCAGCATAGTGGAAGTACGTAATTTGACCGTGTCCGCTTGTGCGGTAAGGTGATAGAGACGATCGTTCCAGTCTCCTTAGGTTTGACCAGAACAACGGTACCCTTCACCGTTCCTCTGATTAGACATCCACAGGTTCCCCCTTTTTGTCCTGCTTGCGAAAATATGTCTTTCCGTCCTCTCGTAACGAGCAAAAGAGGTACGTAGAGTTACATAACTTGAGCCGTGTGCGAGACTACCGCTTGCGCGGTAAGGTGAGACCAGCGTATAACCGTAGGTTTAACAAGAACAACGGTACCCTTCACCGTTTCTCAGAGGAACTGCTCACCGGATTCCTTTTTTGCCTGTTTATCAAAACGTGTCGCTCCTCTAAAGAATCAACACGTGCAACGAAAAAAAACTCGAAAGATTGGCTTGAATTGGAGTCTGGGTCTTTATCCCATGACTATCCCGGTTCTGGTGGTGAAGTTGCACTGTCCTTCACCCAGCACAACCCGCCTGTAAGAGGGGAAAACGTGGCGGAGGAAGGACTCGCCTGGACGAACGGGCAGTTTCCCGTTTCCACCTTCATTTGGTTACTTTTCCTTCGTATAGAGAGCATCAATGCACCAGGCCGCTGTTACCGCATCTTATACGCGCACTACTTTCAACTCGTTACAACTGAGCCGTGTCGCAAAAAAATGCAGCCCAATAACCGTTCAGAAGCCAGGGCGACTGCGCGTCTTGCTGGATACGCAGACAATCTCGCCATCGTAATGGGTATCCACGTTTTGAAACCACCCTGAGGAAAACTTGTACGGGGCAACGCAAAATTCGACTGCATTTCTGACGACACCCAGACAGAACCGGACCGTACCCGCAAATTGGCGGTGTCGCCAACTTCTTCAACATTGATGCAAATGGGACACCAACCTTGATTAGTATGCGCAGCAAGCGGGAAGAGTAACCAAGCGGGGTTACTTCAAACCACAGGAAATCCAGAACCCACGACCTGAACCGCACATCAGGGTATCACTGGCTGTTTTCCAAACACGGCCTGGTATACTCATCTCATCTCGAGAAAAACTTCCTTTTTTGGTTCTTCGTTCGTTCACAAAGGCTAAAGTCTGTGAAATGTAATGGAGAAAAAAAACCGAAGGCGCATCGAAATGGGTCGTCGACGGTATCCTCTTGAACCATCTGGATTCCCCGTCCGCTCGTTCTTTCCACATTGTGAAAAGTCGTTCTACCAAAAGCGTGCGTGGTCGTTCTGTTTACCACGGGAAGGGAGCAGCTAAGAAGCGTTTGCAGAAGTCCAAACCACCGTCGGCGCACGTTTTCCAGAGACTCGACGCAACTCTTGGGAGCACACACACATATCCCGTTTCATGATATGTACCTCCCCACGCACCCGCAAACAACGGAAGCGCTGCTTTCAAAGGCCGCTCTGTGTCTGTATTTCCTTACGTGGTCGCTTTTTTTCTTTCCTTTACCTTTCTCGTATCCGCACCACTTTAACGGGTATTCCTCCCGGGCAAAAAAAACTCATGCTAAAATCTGATGCGGCCTTGAGGACTGGTGTCCCCATATACGCGATTTGACGAGGTTGCATTCCTGAAGCTCAGGTGCAAATGATGGTGAATGAGGATGCAACCCCCCGTCCATGCTCTTCAAAGTGCTGGGCGTTGGTTTGAGATTTAGGGAACAACTATTGACAACCACTTGATGTACCTGTTCTTGCAGCACGTTTCTGTGAAAGTCAAACCTTCGTGGTTCCCAATGGTGAACGTATCGGAACCAGCATTTTGATGACAGGTCGCTCATTTGAGGGAACAAGATTTACATTTGAAACCTTGAAGGAAATGAAGATAACCGCGCAAAAAAAGGATGGTATGAAATGGCTCGCATTAGCCGGCGTTCAGACTGAACGAGCGGCTGGCATTGTAAAGGCACTTTGAATCCCATTTGATGTTTACCACCCGGTCCCTCGCGGTTCGTTCTTGGCGCTATCAAGGAATCGGATGGTTGCACCGCCGTGTACGTTGATTTTAGCACATCTTCCCAAAACAGGTAGTTGCGCTGGACTGCCTCCACTGGGTATCACTGTCCCGTGCAAGACGACGCCGATACTCAAAGAACAAGCTACGGGTAGTTTCGCCACACACTCCAGTTTCATCCAGGCTCACCCAACATCTGCTTTGTGGTCATGCCTTTTTTCGTCCTCGGATTCCTTTTTGTAATTTACCGAGAATTGACGAAGTGGTTGAAATCACCGAAGCAGAACATTGCAAAAAAAAAAAGGACTGCGAATCCCAGGCAAGCTTTGGGGGATGGTCCCAGAACCCCGTGACGCGTTGTGAACCTGCTCGTTGCCTTCAAAATGGTCACGATTTGAACAACTGAGAATCGACGTCTCCGCCAAAACTGTCCATAATGTGGATACCCATGCGCAAAAATCACAATGGCCGGACAATTCCTTCTTCGTATGTTGAATGTAAATATGGGCGGTTAAAGGCCAGGAATCTGAAATGTGTCCCCTAAGAGAGCGGGGAGAAGCGAAAAAAAGCGTGGTTCGCTTTGCTTGTTGTTGCCACAGGAGACTCTGGGCCGGATACCCCACACCGACTGTGCTTTTGTTGGCGCTTTTTGGCGGTCGGTAGCGATAGGATGGGAACCAAGAGCAGTTTGAGCGGTGCGGAATACCAATACCACAGTGCCCGGATATATCCTCACCTTTGTCATTTCATCTGTATTGGGAGTTAGCGCATACACATACCAAAAGTCCGAGTCCCACTTCCAACGCGAGCTGACCCGCGTTGAATGAAGTTTGGCATATCTCTTTTTAGTACTCTCCGGTACATCCAAGCCAAAAAAAGGCCAAAAATACAACACAGAGCAGGGATGGCGGGACCAGGACTCGTTCCTGAAGTCCACCTCAATGGCGTAATAGAATACTTCTTGAACTTTTGAAATCAGAGCCATCTTCAAAAAAGTATGTCCAAACGACCATGAAATTTTGCTTGATTCCAGGTCCAGTGCGTGCTGTTCTTCCCTGGTATTATCAAACCGATGAATGTGTTGCGATTCGAGACGCCCAAACCAAATCCACACATGAGGCCGGTGTTGGTGGCGTTTTCTCTCGCTTAAAACCCTGCAGTAGTGAACTTTCTTTTTTCGTGGGAAGTTGGAGCTTGTAACGCCGTCCTGCGCGACAAAAAACGAATGATGGGAGTGTATGATAAAGGGGTTGGATGGTTCTCTTGAACCGTTGATTCCCAGCCCGCTCCTTTGGTCATATTGTGGTGACGTGAAGGTTGTTCCACTGTTCGTAATCAATGTTTGGTACGACGGCAAGGGAGCAACTGAGACGTGTATGAGGAGATGGACTTCAAACACTGTCAGACAACGTTTCTGGAAGCTCGGAACGAATTCGTTTAATGGGTGCCAGCATCGATTCAGGGGTAGCGAGAGGGATAGGGAAGGTCACATAGTTGCCCAAACCAAATTCAGGAAATGCGAAACCGTGATATTTGCCGGATCCTGTTAAACCATTTGGGATGCTGCCACAATTAGCATTTTCCCTTTCGCTGTATTGGTTTCAATGTCTCGAAATTTTGGTTCTGAGGAACATTTACGCTTTCCGAGAAAGACAGACGGAACGGCGTTGGCAAGAATGCGACTTTCATAGTCGGGTATCCGAGCGGTATTTGGGATAAGCAGTCCCTAATTGTGGGGCTAATATTACCACAAGAGCAGTTTGTGTTTTCTGTTCTTTTTTAAAGTTGACCAGAGTTCCGTTGGTTTTGTGAGAAGCCAGAAAAAAGAACAATCTCTGGCAGGACGGTATCCTGAATGGAGCGCCGACATGTTCGATCCAACACTGGTTTGTTGTCGCCTTTCCTGTTAGATTCTAAGACAAGACACTAGAGATTGGAGCCAGGGGAATGGGTTCATGCGAGTAATGGACGTAGCGAGTCATTCATTAACATATCTCATCAGCACAGTGGGGCGCCAATACGGACATTATCCCCTCTCTACGTCGCATGGAGACGGGATGTCAACTGTTGGGGTGGCGGACGTTTCTTGACGATGTCCTGGATATGGAAACTCGAATGAAACTAGGATTCTGTTTCATGGGCTCTCTGTCGTTACGAATCATTTTCGGTCCATCGTCTTTACAAAGTCTTCCAATCGTCTAATGCCTGGACAACCATGAAACAGAATCTGAAACTTGGAAGAACGCGACGCGCGTAAAATGGGTGGCTTTCCGGTGGCTTCCGGGTGGGTTCAATAGAGAGGCGGGTCATATAACCATATGTGAATATATTGGTTACACATGTCTTTCTTTCTGTGCGACATTGATATTTGATGGTGGGACCCTGTGCCGTTCATATATAAAAGCCAGGAAGCAGGACGACGACGGCCAACTGCACCGCAACGAGAGAAGGTTCGCCCTGCTTCACGACTCACAACAAAGTTGACCGCTTGCTTGCTTGGAGCCCCATTGCGCAGACACATTACGCGTACTCACTCACATACACATAACGCACTGCACTGCTTATACACCCGGTACACGATAGAGAGGCTGTCAGGCTGTCAGTCATAGGGGGGTAGACTCAACACCCACGCTCCCTCCGACTCTTTCGCTCGCGAGGAAGGTGTTGCCCATATCTGCACTCCACTCCCTCGCTGTCTCAGAAAGGGCAGGTCCCTCATTGAAACATAGGTAGTTACTGTCTCAATACCCCCCTCCTTACCACAATTACAACATACCCCTCATTATTGAAAACTAAACCCACTTGGGTTCCCTCCATCCCACAAGCCTCCGCGCCCTTCATTGCTGAAACTTTCCCACGCATACCTCAAAACTATCTATCGAAACAGTCCTGCGCATCCAACACGAAAACGAAACCTTTACAATGTCCGTCTTTGGACCTTTACCCTCTCCAACAACTGCAACGCATCCCCTTCACCAAATGTCAATGTCTTCGGGTCCCACTGGTGGTGGGAATGGGAACGGAAATGGATCCGGTGGGAACGCGGGTGCTGGTGGTGGGAGTCTTTTATCTGGAGGAGGAGGTGGGGGTGCAGGTTTCTTTGGGAACCAATTCAACAACGCCAACAACGCCAGCAGTAACAACAACAACAATGCGTACCTTTCTGCCGGTGGTCTGCCCAGCTCGATGTTACTGCCTTCCCCTTCTTCCTCCTTATTCGAAAGATCAATGGGCGCTTTGGTCTCGAATTTAAAGGGATCCGTCGGTGGACTCAACTATGATCCTTTTCTCGACAACGGTGGTGGGACCCATAGTTCGCTGGCAATGGGAATGGGCAATTCAATGTGGGGTGAGTATCGCGTGTGAAAATACGTTGTGGTGGGCGCAGGCGGTTGGAACTATTATGGGCGAGAGATGGTAGCCGGTGTTGGATTATATTTCATGAGCGAGCGACGAGTTGGTCTGGATCTGCTGGGCAAATTAGAAGAGCCCACGCTGTCGCTGTCGCGTTTTGCGGTTTTAGATCTGGGCAGAAGGAATGCATATGCGTTTCATCCACCTTGTCACCCATATTTGAATGATCACATATTCTAACAAAGATCCTTATTACTATCTTCCAGGATCAACGGGACTAACACCATCAACATCCTTCTTTCCCAAACCGCTCCCGTCACCCTCGGTCTCCACACCCGCGCAACTGTTTCCCGATTCGCTAATGTCCCCCGGCGGCTCTCTTCGCCCAAATCTGCTCTCGACACCGCTAATGCCGCAGGATTACCGAAACCCGGCGTTTGATTATATTGTGGGATCGTTTTTAGATAACATGGAAAGTATGACGCCTTCTGGAGGATTCGGGATGGGATTTGGAGATGTGACGCTCCCCGCCGGTGGGACCGGCGGAAATGGAGACGGCAGTGGGACCGGCGTTGCGGGAGATAATGCTGCGGCGGGACCGATGGGATTGGGAGGCAACGACAGCAACAACAACAACGCCAGTGCAGGAGTACCGGGTTCAAGAGCAGGAGCTGGGACTTCTGCGTCATCTGGAAGCAAAATTGAGTACGGAGAGGACATGCTTTTGTTGAACTTTGACGACGTCGCCAACAGTCTGGCGGCAAAAGCAGAAGGTGTTGGGGGTATGGGTGGTTCCAGTGCCGGTGGCTTTGGGGTTGGGATTGGAGGGCTCGGCGTTGGCGGAGGAGGGTTGATGGGCGCGCCGTCACTTATGACATCAGGACCTGGAGGTAACGCAATGGCACCTCAGACTCTTCCTGTCGGCCAGATGTCTTCCGACCCAATGACATCCGCTCCACTATACCACGACTCTTCATTACCCAACCCATCCGGCGCTTCTCTCCCTACTATTCCCGACATCGTCGTCGACAACACATATCTCACCCAACCTCAACTGCAACAACCACCACAACCTCAGCCCCAACAGCATCAGCAGCAACAACCTCACATGCCACCCTACCAGCCCTCACGCTCCATGTCCTACCCTGGACCCCTGAACCGTCACACTCAATCTCCGCCACCGACATCCATGATGCGCACCTCCCACCTCCCCACCCCATCAGCAAGCCCTCACTTCAACACCCCTCAGCCTTTACCCATGACCCTCCCCGACCGCGTCCTCAGCCAAGTCCCCGCCGTTGCTCCCCCATCTCACCACCACTCGCACCGCCATCACCATCATAATGCCTTACATCGACGAAATACAATTGATGCCGGCGCACCGCCCGCGCATCTCATGAGTCAGATGAATGGGCCGGTCCCACCGCCTCTATCGTCATCATCCCAGCAACAGCAGCAACAGCAACAACAACAACAACAGGCACAACAGCCACCATCGCAGCAACAGCAACACGACCAACAGCAACAACAACCGGCTATCAACGGACACGGCACAATCGCACCCTCAGGACCCCTTCCAAACGGCACACCAAATGGGACTGCGGGTGTGAATGGTGCCGGTGGTGCACCGCCAATGGTAAACGGAACCACAAATGGAGAAGCAAACGGACCAAACGGAACCACCCCCGTGGAACGCACCGAAAGCGGGAAAGCCAAACCCTTTCGATGCGAATTGTGTCCTCAGACGTTTAGTCGGAGTCATGGTACGTGCACCAAAAATCTCTCCCTTTCCTTCCGTCCCCATTTCCCTTTCTAACACCCTCCCCCTCAAAACCAGACCTGAAACGCCACTACTACATCCACACCCAAGAAAAACCCTACCAATGCCCCCGCTGCCGTAAAGGTTTCTCCCGCCGCGACGCCCTCAAACGCCACGAACGGAGCGTCGCAGAGGGTAAAAAGGTCCATTGCGTCGCCGTCGGACTTGGGGGTGGGTATTATGGGCATCAGATGGGGTATGCGCCGTATGGT